>ONZH01004760.1:0-35633 GCA_900303285.1 Rhinella marina | reverse complement strand
TCCATGGTCCAATAACTTAATAGTGAAGATTGCAGTCTCTCACCCAAGCCGCATAGCCTCCATGATGGTTACAACGTTCTGCATCAAGGCCCGGGATCCATATCGGGATAATCTGTGATGCGTTGGGCATCACAGAACCTGAACACCCACCCACCCCGATCCATTCACGCGCCAAAACGCCGATCTTCAATAGTGTGAACATGCCTGTATTTTATCCTTTTCTCATACATTTTAATTAGGCACTTTTGATGCGCCTGACTCTGTTTCTTTTTGTATTTTATATATTTTTTTGTAAGAAAGTTTAAAAAAAAAAAAAAAAAAAAAGGGCCATGACCACGCCCCCTTTTTTACTCTTGCGAAAACGGCCTTTTAAAGGCACTATCGTTTGCACTATATGTTATTATTATTGTCCTGAAGAAGGAGGCACTGATCCTCCGAAACGCGTAGACCTTTGTTTCTTTTATATACTAAAATAAATATAACACTCCAATAATTGAGCACAGAGTGTTTTTGTACTCCTGAAAAAGACAGCGCCGTGACTAGAAACGATCCAACAACCCTGTTTTTTCCTATACTAACCTGGGGAAATTAGCCCAGAATCTATCCAGATTAGACATGAGCTTGAAGCTGACGTCATAGCCCTGTCTATCTGGTAGATTAATGACGGCCAGGATGTCAGAAGGCACAAACCCCATCTGGTGACACAGGAGTTCCCGGACCACAAGCCTCCGATCTGGGAGGTCTTCTTTGGCGCCTCGATGTTTAAATCTTACTACATTCCTCCTTTTGAAGGCCTGACCTGTATAGTGAGCACCAGAGGAAAAAGATGGAGCGCCGCGGCTCCAGGCATTACTGGGGGAACTGGCGGGGTTAGGGCCCTGACTTACTGGGGGGGTGTCTGCACTAGAGGGGCCACTCACAGCTTCTGTGCTCGAGGGTAAAGGTGGAAAATCCCCCTCATTACTCTGTGGAGATTCCTCCAGCCCATCCACCTCTATGCCATCCTCAGATATCTCCCACACAGACTGTACATTCCCCCCAGACACTGACCCCTCAGGTACATGTCCACCATCACCCGCAGTCTCTGCCCCAGCAGTAGAGCTCTGCTCTGCCACCCCATCACCTGGATGTACGGGTACGTGTCCATTGTCCTGCTGCGCTGTGCCTCCTGGGACTTGTAGTGCTGGTGTCTGAGGTCCATGCATCTCCTCAGGGACTGCTGCAGATTCTTGCCGCTGCTGCTCACTGTCCTGTTTATGGGTCTCTCCTTTTTGAAAAGAAAACTTTGCAGCTTGCAGCACAGGTCTGGTCGCCTTCTGGGCCTCCTCAGGGATAACACTGGAAAATCCAGATTCAAAGTTCACTCCATGGCTGGCAAAACGCTCCTGGTTTCTGTAGGATTCAGCAAGTGGTCCCATCCTGTCCAGGACAATGTCCATCTGCTTCACCAAGTTGCCAAGTTCCAAGCTGAGTGAGTGTAGCTTATGGTCGTACACAGCTGCACAGTTGGGGTTTGCAGTCTTCAGCTTGTAAACACAGTCAATCTCCATTTCCAGCATCTGTTTGTGTCCCTTCAGCTCCTCCATTTCCTCACAGGGCAGGGATCTCCTCTGCTAGCTGCAGCTCAGGTGCATGGGTCCCTCTCGTTTGGTGTCCACTGTTGGGCAGCTTCTCAGGCTGTTTGAACTCTGCAGACCTGGAGGCTCCTTGAGACTTCTCTTGTGCCACAGATTTCTCTGCACTTTTGCTGCCACTTCCAGACTGAGACCTGGTGCGGCCTAAGTGTGCCATGGTGCTCACCGTCTCACCCTGCTGCAGGTTCTGCTGTAATGTCAGCCTCTCCAGAGATGTCCTCCGGTGCCTCTGTGCTGGAGGGGTGAGCTGCACACCTGATGCATGTGCTGAGCCCTGTCTCACCTCCTGTGCACCCTGCAGGTTTGGATTTCCACTTTTCATATTACCAACAGAAGATCCCTTTTGAGAGTTATTTTGCTGTACTGGACACTGCATGCCTAGGCTGGAGGACTGCTTCACTTCACATCTCTTTGCTGTACTCACTGCTGCTAATTCTTTTTTCCCTGCTGGTGCCACAACCGTTACTCCATCTTTCTTACTTCCACTGGTGTTTCTTCCATTCTGGTCATTCCTTGTCACAGGATTCACTATAGGAGTTGTATCCATATTGGAAAGAGCCTGGGAGTTTACTCCCAGTGGAGGCCTAGAAGCATGGGGCTTGCTTGGGAAAGATCACTGCCTGGGGAGGCGGATCCCCGGGCTAGCTCCAGACATCAGGAGAACCAATAACACACGTCCTCACCCTTAGGAGGCAGTATTATAGTAGTTATATTCTTGTACATAGGAGGCAGTATTATAGTAGTTAAATTCTTGTACATAGGAGGCAGTATTATAGTAGATATATTCTTGTTCATAGGGGCAGTATTATAGTAGTTATATTCTTGTACATAGAAGGCAGTATTATAGTAGTTATATTCTTGTATATAGGAGCAGTATTATAGTAGTAATATTCTTGTACATAGGAGCAGTATTATAGTAGTTATATTCTTGTACATGGAAGCAGTATTATAGTAGTTATATTCTTGTACATAGAAGCAGTATTATAGTAGTTATATTCTTGTATATAGGAGCAGTATTATAGTAGTTATATTCTTGTACATAGGAGCAGTATTATAGTAGTTATATTCTTGTCCATAGGAGCAGTATTATAGTAGTTATATTCTTGTACATAGGAGGCAGTATTATAGTAGTTATATTCTTGTATATAGGAGCAGTATTATAGTAGTTATATTCTTGTACATAGGAGCAGTATTATAGTAGTTATATTCTTGTACATATGAGCAGTATTATAGTAGTTACATTCTTGTATGTAGGAGCAGGATTATAGTAGTTATATTCTTATACATAGTAACAGTAGTATAGTAGCTATATTCTCGTACGTAGGAGCAGTATTATAGTAGTTATATTCTTGTACATAGGAGGCAGTATTATAGTAGTTATATTTTTGTACATAGGAGGCAGTATTATAGTAGTTATATTCTTGTACATAGGAAGCAGTATTATAGTAGTTATATTCCTTTACATAGGAGGCAGTATGTAGTAGTTATATTCTTATACATAGGACGCAGTTTTATAGTATTTATATTCTTGTACATAGAAGCAGTATTATAGTAGTTATATTCTTGTAAATAGGAGCAGTATTATAGTAGCTATATTCCTGTACATAGGAGCAGTATTATAGTAGTCATATTCTTGTACATAGGAGCAGTATTATAGTAGTTATATTCTTGTAGATAGGAGGCAGTATTATAGAAGTTATATTCTTGTACATAGGAGCAGTTTTATCGTAGTTATTTTCTTGTACATAGGTGCAGCATTATAGTAGTTATATTCTTGTACATAGGAGGCAGTATTATAGTAGTTATATTCTTGTACATAGGAGACAGTATTATAGTATTGATATTTTTGTACATAGGAACAGTATTATAGTAGTTATATCATTGTACATAGGAGCAGTATTATAGTAGTTATATTCTTGAACATAGGAGCAGTATTATAGTAGTTATTTTCTTGTACATAGGTGCAGCATTATAGTAGTTATATTCTTGTACATAGGAGCAGTATTATAGTAGTTCTATTCTTGTACATAGGAGCAGTATTATACTAGTTCTATTTTTGTACATAGGTGCAGCATTATAGTAGTTATATTCTTGTACATAGGAGTAGTATTATAGTAGTTATACTCTTGTACATAGGAGGTAGTATTATAGTAATTATATTCTTGTACATAGGAACAGTTTTATCGTAGTTATTTTCTTGTACATAGGTGCAGCATTATAGTAGTTATATTCTTGTACCTAGGAGGCAGTATTATAGTAGTCATATTCCTGTACATAGGAGGCAGTATTATAGTATTGATATTTTTGTACATAGGAGAAGTATTATAGTAGTTATATCATTGTACATAGGAGCAGTATTATAGTAGTTATTTTCTTGTACATAGGTGCAGCATTATAGTAGCTATATTCTTGTACATAGGAGCAGTATTATAGTAGTTATATTCTTGTACATAGGAGCAGTATTATAGTAGTTATATTCTTTTAGATAGGAGCAATATTATAGTAGTTATATTCTTTTAGATAGGAGCAGTATTGTAGTAGTTATATTCTTGTACATAAGAGCAGTATTATATTAGTTATATTCATGTACATAGGAGCAGTATTATAGTAGTTATATTTTTGAACATAGGAGCAGTATTATACTAGTTATATTCTTGTACATAGGAGCAGTATTATAGTAGTTATATTCTTGTAAATAGGAGCAGTATTATAGTAGTTATATACTTATATATAGGAGGTAATTTTATTGCAGTTACATTCTTATGCAAATTATTTTAGTAGTTATATTCTTGTTAAATGAAAACAATATTTTAGTTGGGCGAGTAGTAAGCGAAAGTGGATTTGAGCACAGACAGCTAAGGCAAAAGTGTCTTTAAAATCTAAATTTGTGTTTGGAGGTCGATTTCACATTTGGGTTGTAAACACAAACAGGTGCAGTTTGTATTTTTGGGTGAACGGATGTTTTTCTTTTTTTGTGCAGCAGTGTTGCATTAATCGGGGTATAAAGGCGCTTTTTACATATAATCTATAACTGACAGGATAAACGGCTTCATTTTCTACCTGAAAGTGGCATCTGTCACCTGATCACAAAGACCTCCACCATTAATTTTTACAGTGCATATTTAGAGAGTAATTGCACAGAGCAGAGCTATTATTACAGTCATTTGTCGTTCTTTTTTCTTTTTCCTTAAATAAGATGCAAAAGCACTATAATGCTGAATCACAGAACCTCTAAAAAGCCCCATATTTCTTATCCAATATTCGAATAATGCGTGTCACACTTAATTGTGACAGGACTAATGTTCTCGGATTATATCCGGATAATTGGTTACAATAGACTTTACAGCAAAACAATTAACATCTGTTAAACTCAGATACTAAATTTAAAGTTTTCTGCATCTTTCTTCTCTATGACCTAGCAATGGAATTTTTTTTAAAGGATCTGTTTTATGATTATGTTTATGATTTAGGATTTATTATGGTTTTGATTATGATTTAGAGCAACTTTTTATACTGGGTCCATTTTTAAATTTCTGATAATACTTTAAGAGGACCTGTTGCCTCTCCTGACATGCCTGGTTTAATAGCTTCATGCATTCCCCATGTAACAACAATTCTGGAACATCTATTCTTATGGTTCTATGTTGTACCATTCCTTTATTATTTTTACTAGAAGTTATGAATGACTTGCTAGCAGTCTGCAGTAAGGGTACAGAGGGGAGGTAACTAGTTGGAGGTGTGTACCAGCCCAATCTGAAAAATAGTATTGATTGGATAGAGTGAGTCAGTGCAGGTGCACACCCCCAACAGGTTACCTCCCCTCTGTACCCTTACTGCAAACTGCTAGCAATTCATCCATAACTTCTAGTAGAAATAGTAGAGCAACGGCACAACATACAGACATAAGAATAGATGCAACAGATCTGAGTAAGAGTTCAGTGCCAGGGTGATTCTGGAGGCATTCTCACGTCTCCTTAATATTTAAATAGGAGTGTCTGTAGAGCATCGGGGAGAGACTGGAGTCATATGATGGTGGGACAGAGCAAATCTGAAGATGCAGCTTTAACTGATGCAGAGAGACAGCATCAGCTGAATCGGTGAGGATGATCACCTAGGCCTAGGATTGGTGCACCACCTCTAGGCCTTGAAAGGGCAAAGAGCAGCTTAGTAGGATTGACATAGAAGTGGTAGCTGCTTTGAACTGTATAGTAAATGTAGAAAGAGTACGTTACTTGCCCCCTGTAGCAGCCTATTACTTTGGAAGAGTTAGGTCTGTGATTGATAAGGCAGCCAGCTTGCCACTAAGAATACCTGCAACAGAAAGAAAGGAACTGTATGTGTTATATGTGTGACATGACGAGCGAGATGCCGTAGCCTGTAGATGCCAGTGCAGAGTATGCATAATATGTTCCAGCACGGAGATAACTCCTGTGGTGATCTCCTGTATTGCCACAACATCCATCTTCATTGCCGAAAGAAAGACTCCATCCAAAGAAGACTCCATCCAGAATGTCGACTCAACACCCAGGGAATTTGGGTGCAATGTGGGAATTATAGCTACGTAGCTGAGATTTCTTAGGTAGGCAGGGTGCATGATTAACTCTTTTATCCAGGGCTGTAGGCACCACAACCTAGGTGGCCATTATTCCCTGTGAGGGTTTATATATTTGGGGCTACTGATGGAGGGATGTAAACAATACGTTAACATATGGCCCATGATGGGAATATATAAGCCTCCACCACCCTAACCTACTCCTGATATACACACTATACAGCAGTATCCGGTTGATGTTGTCATTCATAAAATATCTCCGGAGTAGATATATATGGTCGTGTAGTTTTTCTGGCCATTTTGGTGAAAACTGACTCAGTGGAGCTCAGGTGTATATACTGGACTTCACCACTGTTCTGGACATGCATGACCTATATGTTTGAAGTTCTCTGATTGGTCCAGTTTATATGGTCTCACCAAGTGTCATTTTTTTAAACTTTTTTAGTGTAATGATACACCTCCCCTTTTGTTTCTTTTAATTATAAAATTATTAATAAAGATTAGTATTTTAGTGCCTCACTTCGCTGTGAAAATAAGTTGGGTGCAATGCATGCCAACTGAGAGTGAGAACGTTGCCTCTTAAAGAGACTGATTGTGATTGAGACTGTGCACCTTCTGAGTGACTCTTGTAATAACATGTTTACGAGAATTCTAAAGTTGGTTGTTTCATCTTGTTCTCTGTTGACCACTTAGTCTGTTACCTCTTGTGTGAAACTTGTAACCAATAAACTTTTTGCCCCATGTGAGTCCAGTAAAAGCTTGTTCAAGTTATGCCTGAGTTCCTCCTGGACTCCTCTGTGAACTAATTAGACACCAGACTCATAAATGAATGATATTCCAGACCAGATCCTTAAATGAATGAGATCCTAGACCAGATCCTTAAATGAATCAGACAGCAGACTCATAAATTAATCAAATCCCAGACCTACTAAATGAATCAGACCCCAGACCAGATACTTAAATGAATCAGACACCAGACTCATAAATGAATGAGATTCCAGACCAGATACTTAAATGAATCAGACACCAGACTCATAAATTAATCAAATCCCGGGCCTACTAAATGAATCAGACCCCAGACCAGACCCTTAAATGAATCAGAAACTAGACTCATAAATGAAAAAGATTCCAGACCAGATCCTTAAATGAATCAGACATCAGGCTCATAAATGAATGAGATTCCAATCAGACACTAGACTCATAAATGAATGAGATTCTAGACCAGATCCTTAAATGAATCAGACATCGGGCTCATAAATTAATTAGACATGAGACAAGGCCTACTGAATGAACCAGAACCCAGACTAGATCCTAAAATGAATCAAACACCATGGTTATAAATGAATCAGACCCCAGACCAGATCAATAAATGAATCAGACACCAGACTCATAAATGAATCAGACCCCAGACCAGATCCTTAAATGAATCAGACACCAGACTCATAAATTAATCAAATCCCAGACCTACTAAATGAATCAGACCCCAGACCAGACCCTTAAATGAATCAGAAACTAGACTCATAAATGAAAAAGATTCCAGACCAGATCCTTAAATGAATCAGACATCAGGCTCATAAATGAATGAGATTCCAGACCAAATCCTTAAATGAATCAGACACTAGACTCATAAATGAATGAGATTCTAGACCAGATCCTTAAATGAATCAGACATGGGGCTCATAAATTAATTAGACATGAGACAAGGCCTACTGAATGAACCAGAACCCAGACTAGATCCTAAAATGAATCAAACACCATGGTTATAAATGAATCAGACCCCAGACCAGATCCATAAATGAATCAGACCCCAGACCAGATCCTTAAATGAATCAGACATCATGCTCAAAAATTAATTAGACATGAAACATGGCCCACTGAATGAACCAGAATCCAGACCAGATCCTCAAATGAATCAAACACCATACTTATAAATGAACCAGACCCCAGACCAGATCCTTAAATGAATCAGACACCAGACTGCTTCTATTTTGCTTTAAGCCCCTCTAGGGAGAAAGGCTGCTTAAACGGCATATGGATAGAGGGAGTTGATATTGGACTAAAATAGAAATTCTATTTTTACAAGTGCCCATGTGACCCCTCTGGACACATTGCTCCACCCTAGGCTATGTACATCTAGTGCCTAGGAGGATAGAATATAGCCCTGTGCACTTCCTGGCCGGTCTGTATTTGGTGCCACATTATGCTCATTTGCATTGAGGTGTATCCACACTGGAGCTGATGACTTTTACCAGCAGCATCTGCTTAGTATACGGCTTCATTAGAGAAGATTCATGACTCGTCTTTGCACTGAATAGGCAGCAGATCTATTCTCTCCATGTATCCAGTAGTCATAGGCGATAACAGAAGGAAAACAACACAACCCCGGCCCATTTATTCCAGCTTTAATTGTTATAAGGAAATCTGTAATAAAACTGAAATGATTTGGGAGACAAAGTTCTGTTATTGAGATTGCAACGATTTATATTTTCCATTAACTCTAAGGCCTTTATCATTTAATCACACAAAGCCGGGACGAGAGGTGCAGCTTCTAGAATTGCCTTCTAATTTTAGACTATGGCGGTTTAATAAGACGCTGCACACTGTGAGGAGTTTATTAGCTCGAAAAATGTCTGCTTTTGATCAGCTTTATGATGAAAATCTCTGGGTTAAAATAAACCACTGCTGGGACACATTATAACTTAGGATATTTAAAGCTGGTACATTGAAAAAAAATCCTTCCATCACCTACTTTAGTGTTGTTCACAGATTTACTTTGCAAAATAATTTTTGGAAAGATTATAATGAAAAAAAAAGCATTGCTTATGAGTTATGTAAAGTAAGGTCTTCAGAACCAGGTTGAGGCAGGAGAGGCAGCCATTTTGTCTTCCCTGCTGTGACAAAACCTGCACTTAGCTGCCCGCCTGACATCAACTACGCCGGGCTCACGGGCTAACCCTAACTCTCCAAAAATAAACCCTTTTATGGCTATTTGAATGGAAAATTAAAAAGAGTTATGGCTATTGGAACGTTGGGAGTAGAAAATGAAAATACAAACAAAAATGGGCCCTGTACTATATGCTCTGAAAACAATACAAACAATGAAGAACTTTCAAAAACTGACTGATTGAAGTGACAGAAGAAGAAAATCATTTTGCCACTGCCCGTTCCTATGGAGGCCCTGACAACTGTCTGCTGCCGTAGTGTATAATGGAAGGCATTCATTATGTTAAATTTATGCTCCACTTGTATAGGGCAAAATATTTAACCATGGCCTAATACTGACGCTATGTAATACGACAGCTAACAGAAGGCATTCACCATAATGAATTTAGCTCCACTGAACACATATACAAGGCAATATATTTAACCATGTTGTCAAACTGACGCTATATAATGCAGCAGCTAACAGAATTCATTTGCTATGATACATTTTGTTGCACTGCTCACATGTACAGGGCAAAGAAATACACTATCCTAAAATACGGATGCAATGTAACTTTTTCACTGACATAATGGATTAACTCTGAATGTGGGTGCAGTAGAATGTGATGCACATGGCAATTATACCTGCCTTATATTCTCAGGCACACTAACTGTATCACTAAAATAAGGGATTAAAGCCTCATTCACACGTCAGTGTATTGGTCAGTGATTTTCATCAGTGATTGTAAGCCAAAACCAGGACTGGAGCCTCCACAGACATAAGGTATAAGGGAAAGATTTGCACCCTTTTCTGTGTTTAGACTCACACCTGGTTTTGGTTCAAAATTACTGATGGAAATCACTGACCTAACACTGACGTGTGAATGAGGCATAACTCTGAATATGGGTGCACTAAAATGTAATGCACACAGCAATTACACCTACCTTATATACTCAGGCACACTAACTGTAACACTAACTTGTTGAGGAGAATGATTTTTGTCCCTGAACAGGTTTGGTGAACCAGGGTATTGATCTTCTTGATCGGCAATCTGTTAGTGTGGTAGATACAGTTGTTGGTGCAGATGTAGTGGTCGCTGGTGCTGTAGATACTGATGTTAGTGCGGTGGATGATGTTGGTGATCTTGTCAGGGAGGTAGACGGAGTTGTTGGTGCAGATGAAGTGGTCGCTGGTGCTGTAGATACTGATGTTAGTGCGGTGGATGATGTTGGTGATGTTGTCAGGGAGGTAGATGAAGTTGTTGGTGATAAATGTAATGTTCTTCATGTAATGTGTACAAATGCTAGCGAATATCAATAGTTTGTAGAGATAATTTTGTAGAGATAACAAATGCGAGCTAATATCAATAGTTTGTAGAGATAATTTGGACTTGGTTGTAATAACAGAGACATGGTTCAGAGATTGCAATGACTGGGAAACAGCCATTCCGGGATACACTTTGTATAGGAAAGATAGGGCAGAGAGAAGGGGGGGTAGCCATTTATGTTAAAGATACCATAAAATCAACAGTGATCCAAAATTCATATAAAGAGTTGGAGACTCTCTGGGTCTGCTTGCACAACAAAAAGAGATCTGTTACCAGAGTAGATTCTATCTATAGGACCTCCAGGGCAATCTGAAGAGCAGGACATTATGCTGGTGGACGAGATTACCCAAATGGCAGTAAAGGAAGATATTGTAGTTATGGGAGACTTCAACATGCCTGATGTTGATTGGAATATCCCTTGTGCGTCCACATGCAAAAGTAGGAACATAGTAGAGGCCCTGACGGGGATGTCCCTGAAACAGTTGGTGAAAGCGCCAACTAGAGGTGAAAATATCCTAGATCTAGTATTTACTAACGGGGATCTGGTATCTGAGGTGAAAGTGGGAGAAAATCTGGGTTCCAGTGATCACCATTGTTTGTGGTTCGAAGTCCAAACTGACTGTGAGAAACCCCATTCTGCAACCAAAGTATTGGATTTTAGGAACACCAAGTTTGAGGTTATGGGGGAATATGTAAAGAAATAATTAAAAGGGTGGGATAAAACAGCAAGAGCGCATGCCCCGTGGGAAGGCATTTGAAGAAGTCCTCTTAAAGGCAACTAGACTATATGTTAGACAAATTAGCAAAAGGAAAAGAAAGAGAAATCCACTATGGTTTACTAGAGAGGTAAGAGCTATAGTGAATGATAAAAAGTCTGCCTATAAGAGGTATAAAGAGTCTGGAAGTGTAGCAGACAGAGAAGTGTATAAAATTATACAGAAGAAGACAAAACAGATTATTAATGCTGCTAAAGCTTCGAAGGAGGAAGAAATGGCCAAATCTGTTAAGAAGGGTAATAAAACTTTCTTCAGATATATTAGTGACAGGAAGAAGAAAAACTGCGGCATTACAAAACTTAGCAATGGAAAAAATCTGTATATAGATGGAAATAAGACTGTCGTTGACCATCTGAATAACTACTTCTGCTCAGTTTTTTCAGATTGCGACTTTCATAATCAGAACATGGCTGGACATAGCATTGCCTCTAGTTGTAAGGTTTCAGCCCCAGTGTTTTCAGAGGCCGATGTTCTAGAGGAACTTGTCCGGCTAAAGTTAAATAAGGCAATGAGTCCGGATGGCATCCACCCCAGAGTTCTTAAAGAACTCTGATCTGTGATTGTTGGCCCCTTGACTGATCTGTATAATCAGTCCCTTCTTACAGGAGATGTTCCTGATGATTGGAGAATGCCCAATGTTGTACCCATTCACAAGAAGGGTAGTAGAGAAGAAGCTAGTAACTATAGGCCAGTCAGCTTGACATCTGTAGTGGTAAAATGATGGAGACTCTTCTAAAAAAGAAGATAATTGACCACCTAACAAACAACTTGATGGACCCAAACCAGCATGGCTTTACCGAGGGCCAATCATGTCAGACTAATCTCATTGATTTCTTTGACCATGTAACTAAAGTGCTGGATGAAGGTGGTGCTGTGGATATCGCCTACCTGGATTTCAGGAAAGCTTTCGATACGGTTCCCCATGAAGAGCTGATAGAGAAGTTATCAAGAATTGGACTTAACCCCTGGATAGTTCGGTGGATCTGCAGTTGGCTGAAGGACAGATACCAGAGGGTTGTTGTTAATGGAGTGTATTCTGAGCAGAGGCTGGTTACAAGTGGGGGCCACAAGGATCTGTTCTGGGTCCTGTTCTGTTTAACATGTTTGTAAGTGACATAAGGGACGGCTTGGTAGGGAAAGTTTGCTTGTTTGCTGATGACACAAAAGTGTGTAATAGGGTTGATGTTCCAGGAGGTGTCTGTAATATGGAGAATGATTTATCTTTATTAGATAAGTGGTCAAAACAATGGAAACTGCAGTTCAATGTTTCCAAATGTAAAATAATGCATTTGGGGGAAGAAATCCTCTATCTGAGTATCATATTTGCAGTTCTGTGCTAACAAAGACCTCAGAAGAGAAGGATTTGGGGTAGTCATCTCTGCCTCAAAATGAGTAACCAATGCAGCCAGGCGGTAGGGAAAGCAAATTGTATGCTTGGCTGCATAGCTAGAGGTATAACAAGCAGAAAGAGGGAGATTGTGATCCCTCTGTATAGAGCTCTAGTGAGACCACATCTGGAATACTGTGTTCAATTCTGGAGACCTCACCTGCAAAAGGATATTGCTAAAATAGAATGGGTCCAAAGAAGAGCTACAAACATGGTGGAAGGTCTAAATCATAGAACTTATCAAGAAAGAGTCAGAGTTCTTAATATGTATAGTCTGGAGGAAAGAAGAGAAAGGGGGGACATGATTGAAACCTTTAAATATGGTAAAGGACTGAATAAAGTTCAGGAGGGAAGGGTTATTAATAAGAAACAGAACACAAGAACAAGGGGGCACAATCTGAGGTTAGTTGGGGAAAAATCAAGAACAACATTAGAAAATATTATTTCACTAAAAAAGTAGTAGAAGCTTGGAACAAACTTCCAGCAGAGGTGGTTGATAAATCCACAGTAACTGAATTTAAACATGCCTGGGAATAAACATGTATCTATCCTAAGATAACAATAAAGGAATAATAAAAGGGCGACTAGATGGACCAGGTGGTCTTTTTCCGCCGTCAATCTTCTATGTTTCTATGTTTCTATGTAACTGTATCACTAAAATAAGGCAGTAACTCTGAATGTGGGTGCACTAGAACGTGATGCACATGGCAAATACACTCAACCTGCAGTCTCCCTGCAGTCTCCCTGCTGTCTCCCTATGCTCTACCTAGAGCAGGGATCAGCAACCTTCAGCACTCCAAGTGCTGTGAAATGATAACTCCCGGCATGCAAACTTTCTTGGCTGTTCTTGTTACTCACATGTACAGTAAGTGAAAGAAGGAGTTCTAGGAGTTGTAGTTTTAGAACAGCTGGAGTGCCTGAGGTTGCTGATCCCTATCCTAGAGTCTCAAAAAACTGTCCCTATGATCTCCCTGGACTCTCCATTTCCAACATTACTTTTTAAAACAGTTTTCAGAAACATTGGCCCTGTCGCATTAACCCTTGCCACGTCTCTCCCTATACTCAGCTCGCAGGAAAATGGTGGAGACCGTGCAGAATGAGGGTTTTATCGGGCTGTGACATAAAAGAGGATGGGTATCTGCAGATTGGCTGGCTGCATGGAATTATGGGTGATCTTGCGTTCCTGGGCTTCCTACTTTCACTAAGCGCGGAGAAATTCAGCTTCGATGTAAATCGAAGTTCTTCTACACTTCCGACCAAATTCGGCTATGAGTGCTTTGCTTAACACTCATGCATTTATGTGCAGTATTTTGATTTTTTTTCTTACTTACATAAAAGAGTTTTTGTTTTGTTTATTACTTTTCTATCGTTTCACAGATGCTTTATTTTTTATTTATTTATTTTTTAACTTTTTTAGCTGGGTGCCAACTGTAATGTATAGGGCAGTCTGTGAAAGTAATTAGGCGAGCATAGCTGCTGAGCAAGTGGTATCTTTGCATCATAACAGTATGACTGCTCGTGAGAATTATGTAACCCTCCTGATTTACTAGTATAGAACTAGCCGGGAAGGGGTTAAAATAAGTAAATACAATAAAAAATACCACCAAATAAATAATACATAAAAAGGTGACAGTAAATTATGCAAATTCAATAAGAATAACATTAAAGAAGAACCTCCGCAAAAAAAAAAAAAAAAATATTACATGTCCTGCTAGAAATGTACATGATGTAATCTGTAGTGAATGTCATTTTCTTACCAGTGTCTGTATTTGGGCGTTATATCTCCCTGATGTTTCTCACCTCTGTCATGTGACCAGCAATCCGACTCACCAACTCACACAGCATCTTATGTGTGGACAGGAAGTCTATGTCTCTATGTGTTCCTATGGGAGCCTCACTTTCAGTCTCATAGGAATGAATAGAGAAGTAACTGGCTTCCTGTCCTGGGTCAGTTGGAGGTCAGGGAGTTGGTCACATGACCCAGCTACAATTAGAAGAGAGGGGATAACTCATAAATACAGTCTCTGATGAGAAGATTACATTCACTATAGATTATATCATGCACCTTCCTAACAGGTCAGAGAATAAAATTTTTTGCATAAGTTAAATGCAATAATGAATAAAATAAAAAAAAAACTATAAAGACGTTGTGAGAACTAAAGTAGATTACAGTAAGAAAACGGGCGCTCATCCCTCCTGCTGTTCTTTAAGTTTTCTTGATAATTTCTCCTGCATTATCCTTGAATGGTTTCCATCCTCCGATAAAGTTGTTAGAGGCCTAATTACAGCTCCCTGTCCATTTAATTGGAGGATCTTCTTCCCGGGGACGATATCCTGTCCTTTTAGTAACACAATATTGGAATATTTCCTGCCGTTTGATTCAGGCCCTAGAAAAGTTGATGACTCGATGACTTTAATCAGCAGTTTACCGCTGCCCCTAATGAGGTATAGCGAGGAAGAGGAAGCCGTGTCCCGCCAGTCCGTGGATCGCGTTCTCCAGAAGAGTCCCGATGAATGAAGGAGATGTCTGCATCAGATGCAGCAGATCAGACGCTTATTTAAAGTGCTGCACATTTCCATGTCCTTCATTACCGACAGCTGCCATATGGTCGGATCTGATAACAGATGATGTTTGATTTTCAATTCCCCAATTTCCTCTGCGCCAGAGACAAATATAACATGTGATAAAATCCACTAATGACTGGAGACACTTGTGCAAGAGGAGATGAAGTTCTTTGAGGAGCTGAGACATTACAAGGTGTGCTCCAATATTGTGCTGTAGACTTCCATACTCTGTGTGTGCTGTATTACAAGGTGTTCTCCTCTAGAAGCATCACCATACAGGGCCCCATGCCTTCGGCTTCCTATGGCTCTCTCATACTGAACATTAGGGAACTTATTTGATACCTATGAATAGGCCATTCAGAGCCTTCAATCAGGCATCAGAATTACTCCCTGGATCAATGAACCCTGTCTAGTAACTATAACCTGTAATATTATTACCCTCCAGAAATACATCCAGGCCCCTCCTGATCTCTTATAGTGAACTTACCATCACCACCATCTCAAGCAGAGAGTTCACAGGAGCCCAGAACTGTACACAGTCCTCCATGTGTGGCAGGACTATGTTCTCATCACCGCCATCTATGCCCCTTTTGATGCAACCCATTATCTTATTGGCCTTGGCAGCAGCTGTCGGACACTGGTTTCTACAGCTTAGTTTGCTGTTTACTAAAATTCCTAGGTCCTTTTCCATGTCAGTGTTACCCAGTGTTTTACCATTTAGTATGTACTGGTGACTTGCATTATTCCTTCCCATGTGCATAACCTTACAGTTGCCAGTGTTAACCCCTTGCCGCCCAATGACGTGTATACTCGTCATGGAGCACTGCTATTTAGTGCTCCATGACGAGTATACACGTCATGGCATTAAACTGTCACCATGTCTGCTGAAATGGTGACAGCGCTGAGACCCTGGCTGTTACTTACAGGGGTCTCAGCTAACCAGCCCAGGACCAATGGGGGTGGTCCCGGGCCAGCGATCGCTGTGATTGGCTAGTCTGTTCAGACTAGCCAATCACAGGATACGCGTGTGCTGGTTGAAAAGATCTGATCCCCGCAGTCCCAGACTGCGGGGATCAGATCCTCATAAAATGTGTGCAGACACCCCCCGCCCCCCCCACCTTTCCCAAAATAATTTAATTTTTAATTCATCCCCCCCTCCTTGATGTCAGGATGGCGAGCGGTATTCAGGATGGCCGAGCGGTTGAAGCAGAGTGTCAGCATACAGCTGACACTCTGCTTCAAACGGCCGACATCGCTGCTGGCAGCGATATCGGCCGTTTAACCCCTTCCATGCCGCGGTCCGTAGGGACCACAGTATGGAAAGGGTTAACACGGCTCCCTCCCTCTCCCATCGGGCGCTGCAGTGCTCTGGAAGCGCACCGATGGTGTGGGGAGGAGAGAGGGAGGGAGCTCCCTCCCATCGGGACGCTGCTCTGCTGTGGCAGCGTCCCGATGGGTACCATGGCAACCAGACGCTTTCGTCCGGTTTGCCATGGTAAAGCTTACTATGAATGAAAATACACTGCACTACACTATACAGTGTACTGCAGTCTATTGTAAAACACCATACCCACTGGATCTTCAAGAACCAAGTGGGTCTGAGTCAAAAAAGTGTTAAAAAAAGTGTAAAAAAAATACAAAAGTAAAAAAAAAAATCCCATTTTTCCCCATATAAGCACATTTTAATTGATTAAAAATGAAGAAAATAAAATACCCTAACGCATTAGGTATCGCCGCGTCCGTAAAAACCCACTCTATAAAAATATCACATGACCCAACCCCTCAGGTGAACACCGTAAAAAAAAAAAATAATAAAAACAGGGTCAAAAAAGCCATTTTTTTGTCACTTTACATCACAAAAAGTGTAATACCAAGTGATCAAAAAGGCGTATGCCCCTCAAACTAGTACCAATCTAACCGTCACCTCTTCCCGCAAAAAATGAGCCCCTACCTAAGACAATTTCCCAAAAAATAAAAAAAACTACAGCTCTCAGACAATGGAGACACTAAAACATGATTTTTTTGTTTCAAAAATGATATTATTGTGTAAAACTTAAATAAATAAAAACTATACATGTTAGGTATTGCCACGTCCGTAACAACCTGCTCTACAAAAATATCACATTAGTTAACCCCTCAGGTGAACACAGTAAAAAAAAAAAAAAAAACTGAACCAGAACAGCCATTTTTGTTTACCTTGCCTAACAAAAAGTGTAATATAAAGTGATCAAAAATCATATGTACCCCAAAATAGTATCAATAACACTGTCACCTTATCCCTTAGTTTCCAAAATATGGGCACTTTTTGGTTGTTTCTACTGTAGGGGTGCATCGGGGGGGCTTCAAATGGGACATGGTGTCTAAAAACCAGTCCAGCAAAATTCGCCCTCCAAAAACCATCTGGCGCACCTTTCCTTCTGCGCTTGGCCATGCACCCATACAGTAGTTTACAATCACATGTGGGGTGTTTCTGTAAATTGCAGAATCAGGGTAATAGTTTTTGAGGTTTTTTTGCTATTAACCCTTGATATGTTACAGGAAAAAATGGATTAAAATGGAAAATCTGCAAAAAAAAGTGAAATTTTGAAATGTCATCTCTAGAGATGAGCGAGCATGCTCGTCCGAGCTTGGTGCTCGTTCGAGTATTATGGTACTCGTAAGTGCTTGCTGCTCGGACGAGTATCTCGCCATGCTCGAGGAAATGGCATCTCTCGCATTTTGAATTTTTGCCGCCTATAAACTCAGCCAATCACAAGACAAGAGACTCTGCGGTACACCCAGCATCACGTGGGGCCCTTACATGTCGATAGCAGGGGTTGGCTGGCCTGATCAGGTGACCCTGGAATATACTAGTGACTGCCCGCGGTGCTCGGCTCAGATGCTGTCTGGATGTCGTTAGGGACAGAGCTGCTGCGTTTCAGGGAGAGTGTTAGGGCCTGGATTTAGTTCTCTGTTAGACAGGAGTGATCTCAAAAGAACCCAACAGCCCTTCTGAGGGCTACAAGACATTTTTTTTGTCTCCTGGCTGGGCTGGCTGGCACTAGTACTGCAGCTATCGCCATATATAACCCTTTTTTTTTATTGTTTTATCTCAGTGATACAAATCCATTTCATACAGCAGTGTGGAACCATTCTGTGTGTCACAGTTCAGCTGTCCACTCACCACAAAGCACAATCCGTATTTTCTGTCCAGGTGACACATTCTGTACGTCACATAATCAAATATGGTGTTTTGCTTTCACTGATACAGCTACATTAGAAAAATCTCTGTGCGACATTTGTCTGGGTTGCAGTCAAAATAGCCACAGTCAGCAGGGGCTGAGTTTGCTCTCTGATATTTTCTGCACGTCACGTTAAAAAAAAAAATATATTAAAAAAAATATTAAAAAATATTTTTTTTCTGTGCGACATTTGTCTGGGTTGCACTTAAGCAGACCAAGTCTGCCTAATCTAACAGTTCCAGTGTAATTGCTCCATACTGCATGGTACGTAATAACATACGTAATTTTGCTCTAACTTATCCACCTATATACAAAGCACAATCCGTATTTTCTGTCCAGGTGACCCATTCTGTACGCCACTTAATTAAAAAAGGTCTTTTACTTTCACTGATACAGCTACATTACAAAAATCTCTGTGCGACATGAAACCACAACAGTGCGACAATGCGGATGTGGATTGCGGACAATGCTTCAAGTAATTTGTCCACCAGTCAGTCTTCCACGCAGTCCACCCACGTTACCCAAGGGAGCACTCCTCTGGCTCCTCCACCTCAACCTCCTTCCCCCCAGTCTGCCCCCTCCCAGGAAAATTTGGAATGCGATCCGGCATACTCTGAGGAACTGTTTTCTGGACCCTTCCCAGAGTCACAAACCACTTCTCAGGTTGCTGCTGACCTCTTTCCCGATGCCCAAGTTTTTCAACTGTCTCAGTCTATGGGTGATGATGATGATGACAATGTTGACTTAGTGGAAGAAGTGTGTAAAGAGGTGTCGGACGATGAGGAGACACGGTTGTCAGACAGTGGTGAAATTGTTGTCAGGGCAGGAAGTCCGAGGGGGGAGCAGACTGAGGAATCGGAGGATGACGAGGTGACTGACCCAAGCTGGGTTGATAAGCCGAGTGAAGACAGTGCTCTGAGTTGGAGGCAAGTGCTGCACCAGAACAGGTTGGAAGAGGCAGTGGTGTGGCCAGAGAGAGAAGCAGGGCCAGAGCTGGTGCATCAGCAGAAACTGTTTCACGTAGTGAAGCTCCCGTGGCGAGGCCTAGATGTTCGCAAGTCTGGAGGTTCTTTAAAGAAAGTGAGGATGACCGACGGACTGTGGTGTGTAACCTGTGCCACACCAGGATCAGCAGGGGTGCAACCACTACTAGCCTAACCACCACCAGCATGCGCAAGCATATGAGTGCTAAACACCCCACTCAATGGAACCAAGGCCGTTCACCTCCTGCGGGTCACACCACTGCTCCTTCCCCTGTGTCACTCGCTGCCTCTGCTAGTCAACCCCCTGCCCAGGACCCCGGCAAGAGCGCCTCCTGCCGGAAAACCACACCTTCACCTCCACGATCCTCCACAGCGTCCACCAATGTGTCCCAGTGCAGCGTTCAGCTGTCTTTACAGCAGACGCTGGAGCGCAAGAGGAAATACAATTCCACCCACCCACATGCCCAAGCCCTCAACGTCCACATCTCCAAATTGCTGAGCCTGGAGATGCTGCCCTATAGGCTGGTAGAGACCGAGGCCTTTTGCAATCTCATGGCGGTGGCTGCCCCTCGGTATTCGGTCACCAGCCTCCACTATTTTTCCCGATGTGCCGTCCCATCCCTACACCAGCACGTGTCACAGAACATCATCCGTGCCCTGACCATTGCTGTTTCTGAGAAGGTCCACCTAACCACGGACACGTGGACAAGTGCTGCCGGGAAGGGACACTATATATCACTGACGACACATTGGGTTAACTTGGTGGAGGCTGGGACCGAGTCTGACCCTGGGGCCGCTCATGTACTGCCCACACCGAGGATTGCGGGGCCTACCTCGGTCACGGTCTCTCAGACGTACTATGCCTCCTCCTCCGACCCCTCCTCCTCCTCCAAATTACCATCCGTGGGCACGGTGCCTTCAGTCTGTAGCTCTAGGCGCAGCAGCAGTGCCGTGGGTAAGCGCCAGCATGCGGTGCTCAAACTGCTGAGCTTAGGTGACAAAAGGCACACCGCCCAAGAGCTGTTACAGGGCATCACGGCGCAGACCGATCTGTGGCTGGCCCCGCTGAACCTCAAGCCAGGCATGGTTGTGTGTGACAATGGGCGTAACCTGGTGGCGGCTCTGCAACTCGGCAAACTGACACATGTGCCATGCCTGGCCCACGTGTTCAATCTAATATTTCAGCGGTTCCTCAAGACATACCCCAATCTGTCTGATTTGCTCACCAAGGTGCGCCGCATCTGTGCGCATTTCCTCATGTCGACCACAGATGCTGCCACTCTCAGAGCATCGCAGCGCCGCCTACAACTGCCCGCTCACCGACTGTTGTGCGACGTGCCCACAAGATGAAATTCGACATTAAACATGTTATCCAGAGTTTACCAGCAGCGCAGAGCGATTGTAGACTGCCAGATGTCAACTTCCACAAGAACTGGTAGTCAGGTCACTCAGATTCCTCAAGTCTACAATGAGGAGTGGACGTGGATGTCTGATATCTGCCAGGTGTTGACCAACTTTGAGGAGTCAACACACATGGTCAGCGGCGATGCCGCCATTATCAGCCTCACCATTCCGCTGCTTTGCCAGTTGAAAAACTCACTGCTCAGCATGAAGTCGGATGCTTTGTGCTTGCCTCAAGAGACGGTGGAGGAAGATACGTCTCTTGATAGCCAGAGCACCCTCCGGTCTGTTTCTCAGCGCGTATCGGAGGAGGGGGATGAGGATGACGAGGATGAGGAGGAAGAGGAGGAGGAAGAGGAGGAGAATGTCGGCGAGACAGAAGAGGGTACCAGTGCTCAGTCCTTCTTAACTCTTGAGCGTGTATGGGCTGAAGAGGAGGACTTGGAGGAGGAGGAAATGGAGAGTCAGGCCAGTGAGGAGAGGGAATTCTTGCATGTTGGGACTTTGGCGCACATGGCAGACTTCATGTTAGGCTGCCTATCCCGTGACCCTCGCGTTAGAAGCATTTTTTCAAACACCGATTACTGGGTGTTCACTCTCCTGGACCCACGGTACAAGCAGAACCTTTCCACTCTCATCCCTGTAGAGGAAAGGAGTATGAGAGTGAATAAATATCAACAGGCCCTGGTGCACAAGCTGAAACAATCCTTCCCATCTGACGCCGCTAGCGGCAGAGGGCATGGTTCTGTGGGCCAAGTAGCGGGGGAGAGGAGGTGAGCAGGCAGCTTGTCCAGCACTGGCAGGGGAATGCTCTCCAAGGCCTTTGCCAGTTTTATGTCACCCCAGCAAGACACTGTCACCTGTCCCCAGTCTAGGCAGAGTAGGGTGGAGCTGTACAGAAAGATGGTGAGGGAGTACCTAGCTGACCATACCAACGTCCGGACCGATCATCTTTGCCTAATGCTGACCCACAAAACGCCATTTTTTAGAGTTCCAACTGGCACTCTTTTATCACAATTTTTCCAGAGGTCCACCTACAGGCCCTCTCTGTAAACAATTTTTCCGGAGGTTCACCTACAGGCCCTATCTCCAAACAATTTTTCCAGAGGTCCACTTACAGGCCCTCTCTCCAAACAATTTTTCCGGAGGTCCACCTACAGGCCCTCTCTCTCAACAATTTTTCTTTGCACATATTTGGGTGCTTCCCTAACATGTGATGGGTATGTGCCTCGCCTTTCTTGGTCTGGGTGAGCACAATTGCCATGAGGGTAACCACCAGGCTGTTGCCTGAGAATTTGGGGTAATGGTTGGATTAGGCAGCCTTAGAGGCATCCATGTATGCTGCCCCTGCTGTTTCCTGTCCATTTCTGTGGTGTTTCCATCATTTTCTGAGGTTTCCAGGTTTTCACCCAGCCTTCCCTAGGCAGAGCCTTGGTCCCCTGCAAAAAATGCTCGAGTCTCCCATTGACTTCAATTGGGTTCGTTACTCGAAAACGAGCACCCGAGCATCGGGAAAAGTTCGTCTTGAATAACGAGCACCCGAGCATTTTAGTGCTCGCTCATCTCTAGTCATCTCCATTTTCTTTTAAATCTTGTGGAATACATAAAGGGTTAACAAAGTTTGTAAAATTAGTTTTGAAAACCTTGAGGGGTGTAGTTTCTAAAATGGGGTAATTTATGGTGGTTTCTATTATGTTAGCCCCACAAAGTGACTTCAGAACTGTACTGGTGCTTAAAAAAATGGTTTTGGAAAATTTCTTAAAAAAATTAAGAATTGCTTCTAAAATTCCAAGCCTTCTAACATCCCCAAAAAATAAAATTACATCAACAAAATGATGGCAACATAAAGTAGACATATGGGAAATGTAAAGTAATAACTATTTTGTGAGGGATCACTATCTGCCTTAATAGCAGAGAAATTCAAAGTTTGAAAATTACACATTTTTCCAAATTTTCTGTAAATTTAGGATTTTTTTATAAATAAAGGTGATTTATATTGACTCAAATTTACCACTGTCGTGGAGTACAATGTGTCACGAACAAACAATCTTGGAATCAGTCGAATCAATGAAAGAATTCCAAAGTTATGAATTAATAAAGTGACACATGGCAGATTTAAAAAATGTGGCTTCGGCATTAAGTGTAAAAGTAGCTTCGGCCTTAAGGGGTTAAACCTCATCTGCCAGGGCAAGGGCTCTTTTATTTACAAACAACACACTGCTTGGCTGAGGCTTCCGCCTGGCAGTCTGTTTAGTGACGTCACTGGCTCTCATGGGCCAGCTTTAGCATTGCCCTAGCCATTTTACAAGTATGAACCCGAACTTTGCAGTTCGGGTTTGCTCATCCCTAATTATTGCATAGGAGCTGTATACACACAAAGGTAATGACTTTTTAACAAGACTTTTTGCTTAAGCCGCTTTTTATTTTTTTTTAAACATTGGAGCAGTAAAATAGCTGCAAAAGTCTACACGCCCTGCAGGCTTTATTACTGAAGCTGATGTTTTTAAAAGTTACATTCTATCAATATTTAGTCTAATAATAAAGCAGTGGTACAGGCTTTTTCTATTGATGACCTGTCCTCAGGATCGGACCCCCTCCCATCTGATATTGATAACCTATCCTGAGGATGGGTCATCAATAGAAAAAGCCCCGACAACCCCTTTAAGGACAAAGGAGAGAAGACAAGCTATCACATCCTCTAGAAGTTTCTTTTCCTCCAGAACAAAAGCCACTGACTGCGCGCCTCCGTTTAAAGGTTGTTTGATGCGTTTGCTGGAGACTGATGGGCGGGGAAGACATTCTGACAGCAAAATCTTTACCCTTTGGTTCGGTCTGGGCGGCTGCTGAAGGCGGACAGCGGCTATTGTTAATAAACTGCTGAAGGCGACGCAGGAAATCAGAGATAAATCCAATATGGATTCTCCCTCCTGTGTGCGTGGTTCATAGAAGTCCTGCTAAAGTAACACTGCTGACATCAGATACAGCGGGGAGGGGGATATAACCAGTACACTGGCTCTAACAAAACTCCTAAAGTAATAGTCCACCTTGTAAGAACCTGCAAAAGGAATGAGAACAATTACCCCCAATCGGACTGTCCGAATTCTGAGCAAAACGTTTCCACTACCACCATAAGACAATGCAACAACCCCCTAATGCTATAAACAGCATGGTGGCTTAGTGGCTAGTGGTGGCTCAGTGGTTACAACTGGTGCCTTGCAACGCTAAGTTCCTAGATTCAAATCTGACCAAGGACAACATCTGCATGGAGTTTGTATGTTTTCCCTGTGTTCATATGGGGATCCTCCTGTTTCTCATGTTTCCTCCAACATACTTATAGGAATCTTAGATTGTGAGCTCCATTGGGCACAGCGAGTGATGATGATGTCTGTATGGTGCTGTATAAGTGAGTAAAATAGATGAGCAATGAGTAAGTAACATCTCATGCAATGTTCAGTTAATACTGTCATACTGTGCACAGTTAACGCCCTATTTAGTGCTCAGATAATACTGACATCCTGTGCACAAATAATATCCCATACAATGATCAATTAATACGGACATACTGTGCATTACTACAACAGTGCTTACTACACAGTTAGCATTCAGTTAATACCCACCTCACCCCTAACCCCTAACCTCATCGCTATAGTTATCCCTGCCCTAACCCACCTCTTCAACCTATCGCTAACCACTGGCATCTTCCTTTCCTCTTTTAAACATGCCACTGTCACACTGATACTGAAGAAGCCTTCCCTGGACCCATCCTTTTTATCCAGCTATCGTCTCATTTCACTGCACCCATTTGCATCCAGACTCCTAGAACAACATGTCCATCTCAAATTGTCCTCTCATCCCTAACCAAAGTCGCCCTAACCAAAGTCGCCAGCGATCTGCTAGCTGCCAACGCTAAACGTCACTACTCTGTGCTTCTCCTTCTTGACCTTTCTTCTGCCTTCGACTCTGTTGACCAATCTCTCTTCCTACAAACCCTCTCCTTCCTTTGGTGTCAAAGACCTGCCCCTCCACTGGATCTCCTCGTACCTCGCCAACAGAACCTTCAGTGTTTCCCATTCATACCCTCCTCCTCATAACACCCCCTCTCTCTTGGTGTCCCTCAAGGCTCTGTCCTGAGTCCCCTAACATTCTCTATATATACATTTGGCTTGGGACAGCTCATAGAGTCCCACGGCTTCCAGTACCACCTCTATGCTGATGACTCCCAGATGTTGCTTCCCTGCTATCCAGTATCCAAGCGTGTCTGTCAAAAATATCTTCATTCTTCTCCTCCCACTTCCTAAAACTCAACATGGAGAAAAATTAATTCATTGTCTTTCCCCCGTGTCACTCAGCCCTCCTACCTGATCTGTCCATTACAATATAATACAGTCTCTAAATAGCGTTGAGTAACATCTCATGCAATGTTCAGTTAATACTGTCATACTGTGCACAGTTAACGCCCTATTTAGTGCTCAGCTAATACTGACATCCTGTGCACAAATAATATCCCATACAATGATCATTTAATACGGACTTACTGTGCATTACTACAACAGTGCTTACTACACAGTTAGCATTCAGTTAATACCCACCTCACCCCTAACCCCTAACCTCATCGCTATAGTTACCCCTGCCCTAACCCACCTCTTCAACCTATCGCTAACCACTGGCATCTTCCTTTCCTCTTTTAAACGTTTACAGTATAATAGTACAACACTTTCTCCAGTCTTGCAGGCCCACTGCCTGGGGGTAACACATTAAAACCCTCACCTCCACCTGCCGCTTTCAACTCGAGAACATCTTTCGGTCTTTCCAACTAAATACTAGTGTGTGACCTCATCGTCTCCTGCCTGGATTACTGCAACATCCTCCTGTGTGGTCTCTCATCCAGCACTCTCGTTTCCCCTTCAATCTATTCTCAACTCTGCTGCCCTGTTAATCCACCTCTCCCCTTGTTTCTCCTTTGCCAATCTCTTCACTGGCTCCCCATTACCCAGTGAATTCAGTTTAAAACACATATAAGGCATCCACAACCTTACATTTCTCCTTACATTTCTGACCTGCTTTCTCGATACATCCCCACACATTGTCTCAGATGCTCACAGGGCCTCCTCCTCTCATCTGTTCCTCACACAATCGACTACAAGATTTCTCCCGTGTTTCTCCCCTACATTGGAACTCTCTACCCCAACACATCCGATTCTTCCCCAACATCAAAAGCCTCAAGACTAACCAGAAAACCACCTCTCCAGGAAAGCCTACCATCTGCAATGAGCATGCTGCCACCACAGCTTTAACCCTCGTATTGTGTTCTCCCCTTCACTTATAGATTGTAAGCTCTTGCGGGCAGGGTCCTCTACTAGTGATGAGCAAGCATGCTCGGCCGAACTCGCTATATAAAATAATAATAAAATAATAATAATAATAATAATACTGCTGTACTGTGCTCAATTAAAGGAGTTATCCAATACTATAAAAAGCCCCTAAATATCCCAGGCCTCCTCACAATGAATATAATTACCTGTGTTTCCAATTTAAACAGCCAGCAGATCTGAAGTCAGCTTTGGGTGGCAGTTGCCTTAGCAACTTGATGCCACTGTGCAGCTAGAGCAGGAACCAGCAGGGCCATGGTGAAGAATAGAACCTGGTCCAGTAGTGGAAATATAGTGTCCAGTTGCCTAACAACCACACATGGCTCTTGGTAGGAGCTATAGCTTCTCACCCAGATGCTACTTTGGATGTTCTCCCCGTGTTTGTGTGGGTTTCCTTCAGGTTCTCTGGTTTCCTTCCATACTCCAAAGCAGGCGTGGATCGGCAATAGACCTTACAGGGAAATTTCCCAGTGGGCCCCCTCGAGCAGGCCAGCCGGTGGAAGTTTTTAGGGCTGTATTTTGTGTTGCTGGTATTTTGTAAAAGACTTTGATATTTGGCTCTGTTGGGGTGGTATAATGTGCCACAATATGGTATTGCTGGTCCTGCTTTCCATCAATTTGGACCTGACCACAAAATGGGGCTACTTTTAATAAATTTTCCAGGGCCACTTTAAGTTCCTAGTTCACCCCTGCTCCAAAGACATACTGATAGGGAACTTAGATTGTGAGCCCCATTGGGAACAGCTTGATGCTAATGTCTGTAAAGCGCTGCAGAATATAGTAGCGTTATATAAGTGTGTAAGATAAATAAATAAATTGGGCAAGATGAGTTATAAGCACTAGAGTTGGAGAGCTAGAGAGGACTATATATAGCAGGGATAATACTCGTACTGTAAATGATCTCTAGCCAAAATCATGATTGCAGGTCCTTACAGATGCTAAAATTTTGATCAAACTGCTTTCTCAACTACTCGCCCCATCTAGATCTTTCTGCCCACCAGTTTATTTACAATTACAATTGCAACTTTTCACGAGACCACACAAAGTACAAATATCACACTTCTGAGTAGTCAACACACTGGGGGAATTTATGAACCCAATGCGCTAGAAAAAATTATATTAAAAAGTCCCACTTACGCAAAATTTTGTGTTTTTTCGACAAGCTTGCTACTTTTATGATCAGTGGGCCTAGATAAGGATATTTCAAATACTCAATAATTATACCTCAAATCTAAGCAAGCTTGTAGATCATCTGTGCAGGGCCAGATATACGGATAATGCAGCATATTAAGAGAACTGTGCCTTTTAACCACCCAACTGTTCTGCCTGAGTCCAGCTCGGGCAGTGTGAAAAGTAGCTAACTGGAGGGGGAGGGCTGCTTTAGATGGTGATATCTCCTCAATGGTAGCAGCTAGAAACATGCAACTGGTCTTTTCTGAAAGCTGACAGTCCACACTTTCATACAAGACCAAAGAGAAAAGAGACCAAGGAAAATGACAGCCAAACAATGTCCAAAAAACAGAGGAAAAATCACTGTTAGAAATTAAGTCGGGAATAATCACAAGTAAAACCTGTTTTTACTTTCATTTTCAGCTGCATTCACAGCATCCCAATTTCTATCAGTGACATATTTCTCTGTCCTGAACCTATTGCTGTCATTTTGGTATTGTCTAAAAGCTTGGAATGTCAGCTTTCAAACAAGCATGTTTCTAGCTGCTACCATTAAGGAAAGCAACCCTCCCCCCTCCAGGTAGCTACTTTTCCCCAAGGTGGAGCTGGACTCTGGCAAAACAGTTAGGGGGTTAAACGGGTTTTTCAGGCCATTTATGTTGATGGTCTATCCACAAGATAGTCCATATTGTGTCACCACCAGCCTTATTGTAAGAGAGGGTTCTCCCACAACAGTCAATAAGAAAGTTATTTTTATGTATATTCTGTATCATCGCCCTATTTTAAAGATAAAATGTTGGGGCTGGGATAAAAAATTGCCACAGTGCAATGAGCACACACTATTTTCAAGCAGCTGCATAGTCCATAATGCAGTCGGTGGTGGCCATATCGAAGTCCTTATGGCTCCAGACTATGGACCTGTAGGCAATCCAAATGCTGCCATTAGAGATGAAAGAATCATTAAAAATGTGATTCTCTTTCTTAACAAAATTCACCCAAAACCAATCACCAAAACTTCGGATTTGGATGCAATTTGAATTTTTAGAAAATTCAGGTCTCATCCAATTTGTGCCGAATCAATTCTCTCACTTTTAATGGCCATGTTACCTCTCGGCATTCACAGTTACAACATGAGTAATTTTCATACTTTCCCATGGATCTGTACACCATACACCTTCTGGATCTCTTCAATGATATCAGCTCTCCAAAATTATTTTTTGGGGTAAAATCTCTAGCAGTGGCATCACCTCCTACTGACTTTGATGATCTCACCACACACGTGTATACCTTGTACAGTAGATACAACTATAAAGTTGTTCCATAATTAACATTTACATTCCCTCTGATGCATTTTATAGATCCTACGCTGCGTTCCTTTTCTCGTCCCGAGGCACAACTATAGCCCATGAAATTAGAGACGTTGATCATATATCACATTAATCACATCAGCATAATATTGCAATATCCCTGATTTATTTACACTACACCGTCCTAGATACCAAATCGGTATATGGGTGCTGGGGGGGTTATGTAAAGCAGAATGAACATCAAGAACTGGGAAAGTTGGCAGCAAAGAGCCTTTAGGTAGCAAAGTAATGGAAATCCGGTAACTTTTATGACACGCCTCGATGGTGGTAGTTGCAGAGGAATTTGTTCTTCTTGTCATCTGATCAATCATTTTCTGTCTTTGTTATCCAGGGTATTTGATTACCTACATCCATATTCAAATCACAGACCATCCTTGTCTTCATATTATTCAGTAGTGGTAGATATTAGCCTCGATAAATTCCCAGGTGATCATATGACAAACAAGAAGAAGAAAAGGAAGAAAAGGTCCTAAAGTTAAAAAAAGAAGCCACCTAATGGTTTAGGTCACAAGAACACAGCTCTTCTAACCATCTTTAGATAGGACAAGCCAGGGCGTATTTGACATCCTCATCCCCATCTCATAAAGAAGAAGACAGGAAGCTCCTCAGACTTATTACCTAATAGTTTAGGCTGTAGTGCTCTGATTTTGAGCTAAAAATCATTCAATTGGTCTTTATTACAAATGTTGAGCCCCTTTCTTTGTACAGTCTTGAGATTCTCTAATAGCATGCTCTGTGTATTTATTGTGTTCCACCAGAGAACACAGATGATGGTTCCTTATCTCTGACCTTAAAAACAGACATTATAGCTACTTTCTTATCTTATTGATAAGAATGTAGCTTAAAGGGAATCTGTCAGCTCTGAAACACCCTCCAAACTACAGTAAGTGGTGTATAGTGTAAGTGACGTCGAGTCCGGTTATGTAATTTTTATCTTCATTCTCACCTCCATTCTGACTCTGTGCTTTGACAAACCAGCAGTAAAATGCACTCGGTGGACTCCGGTGCTCACTCACATAATGGAGAGGACTCAAAGAAGAGTCCTCTCAATGCATTTTACTGCAGGTTTGTGGGAGCACAGCGTCAGAATGGAAGTGAGTATGAAGATAAAACTTACATAATCGGATTCAGCATCGCTTACACTATACATCTCTTACTCTAGTTCAGGGGGTTTCGGAGCTAACAGGTTCCTTTTAAATAAGTGTTTTTCAGTATTAGTAATTTAGAGATAAGGGTCATTAGATAGCACAAAGTGAAAGTATGATTCTCAGAGCTAGGCAGAAGTTAACCCTTTATGACAAAGCTGCAGAATATATTTTGCCAATTGAAACAACTATTATAAGACCAAAATGGGTTAAATGCAATCATTAAACAAATGTCCTAAAGGTGTACATAACCTTCAAATTCTACTTCTTGTAAGCCAAGAGCAGCTATAAAAGTGACTCTAAGACAAGCCAGCCTCTGAGAGGAAGAAGCGTTGAACTTTACAAAAGGTTGAGGGCCATTTTAAAGCGACAGTGCATGGACAAAAATGTCAGTGAAGGTAACACTTGTATGTGGGCTATGGACTATGGACACCTTGCCATATTTTTGAGACAGACTTGTCATCTGTTAAAGGCTACACCCCGCAGTCCAGCATCGTACTGTCATATTAAGGGCTTATGTCGACCGTTCCGTACTTTGGGGACTGCAATTTGCGGCCGGTCCCCAATGCACTGGCAACATCCATGTGTATTCCGCAGACGGATGCAGATTCAACTTGAATGGGTCCGTGATTCATCTGCAGGCACAGAGAGAAACCTCTGTAGTGCTTCCATGGAGTCCCATGCCTCCGTTCCGCATGGACCATCTGGATTGCGGGCCCATTCAAGCGAGTATCCAGAGTACACACGGCCGGTGCCCGTATATTGCGGGCCGCAACACGGACATGGACAGGTAACGGCTGTGTGCATGAGCCCTAAGAGAGAGAGAGAGAATTTATTGTAAGGGAGACTTTGCTCCCTATGGTCGAATTGCTTAGATTAACTGGGAAGAAATTCAGAGAGATACTTACTGTAGGACTTATATCCCCATATACAACATTGGAAAAGCTGTGTATGTTTTCTGGAAAAACTGAACTTGCTTTTGCAAGTCACAGTGTATGTCAGCTGCCCAAATTGCTTCAGTAAAGTACAGTGAACTTGTTATCCCCAAAATTAGCCTCATCATTGCCTTGCACTACTAGTATGTCCTCCCCTGTACTCGAAGAGGCCTTGCCTTGTGCCCCAAAACCCACAACACAACCACAACCAAAAGCACCACACCTACCGCCAGGCAAGAGACCCCGAAGCAGGGGGTAGCCTGAGGAGAAGAATGGTACTGCCCTGTGATCTCTGAACAGCCTAGCAAGCATCAGAGGGAAGAATGCTACCATAACTACTACTACTACTCCTTTCCTCACCACCACTATTCCTGTTCTCTCTTTCTCTCCTCCCGGGCTCACTGCAATAGTTTTTACCACCAAAATAGAATAGGTATGGTACCAACTTGACCTAACCTTCTACTGACTTCATAGAAGCCACTGTGTGGTGACTCTCCCAGTAACACAAGGCTATGGTGTTGCAGGCATGGAACAATTGGTCATGAAGCTGCTTAGAGGCTCTGATGGTAAACCAATGTTATGTAAAATGCAAATTTTAGTCCAAGAGCATGCCTGAATGGGGGCTCCATGCCAGCTGCCAGCTAGCATGCAGATGTCAGGTCTTCTGGAGGGAGACTTAAATAGCACAGTCAGCAGCAAGACCCAGTCAGACTTGGGGTGTTGGTTGCGGCTTGACAGCCAGGCAGAAACATAATTCAGGCTAAAGTAGGGTGAGGCATCTAAGGTGATCACCATTCATCAACCTTTATTTCTGCAAGGAAGTAAAGGCTTTCATTGTTCAATACCCAGGTAGTGGCCCCAAGGATAGTCCCCAATAGATGGTCAAATGGTAAATAGGAGGCTGTGCTAAAGGCATCGTCAACACCTCAGGCCAAGATCAAAATCAAAAGGCAGAGTCAGAAGGGGTCAATACATGGAAAGTCAGTTGAAATGAATACAGCCAAGTCGAACACAGGGATTAACCAAATAAGCTATGAGCAAAATATTCAGGAAACGTGCCACAGAGCACTGTTATACAGTGGTGTTTACGCTTTAAAGGTCTTAGAAGGTGATGCCACGTGTCGCTACTTGAACTTTTGTCTGGATCAGCGTGTGTAGACTGCATTTGAAAGATGTGGCATCATGTTAGGAATGGGACATCATGGCTCCAAGCAGGCCAACCACCTGCTGAGAAACAGCTCATCACCTTCAGGGGAACCTGTCTCTAGAAAAGATCTCAAGTATGGATGGTCAAGTTTAAGATGTATATGGTTGCATAACATGCATGCTCATTAACATTGAATGATGCCACCAAGGCTGAGTAAAGACTCAACCAGTCAGTGGATGCTTTTCCAGTTAAAACCAAGCAATAAGCTTCAGACCAAGGAAAAGCTACAGATTGCACATTTGAGGCCATTATGCCTGGCACTTACGTCTGGGACTGAAATTTAGACCTGGCATTTTCAAACAGACAAGCCTCCCCCTTCCGCCAATTCAAATCCCCACCATGTCCCAGTGGCATATTTGGATGGACATTACATTCATCTCTATTACACATACTGGAGAATGCAGCACCACATACCAACCACATCCAGTGATCTCCTCTGATGTAGACGTTCCCTTTGTCTATTAGGAGCAGACCTCCAGGATGACATCTTTCAGTCTTGTTTTGTCCCTGCAGAGTGTGTCAGACAGAAATCTTAGATTCCTCACAGACATCCTGCTTCTATCCCCAATACTGTGTCCTCTGTGGTCTCCAATGTCCACAAATACTATACTGAAGAAAAAGGAGTGCCACACAGATAGTCTTCAACATACTAACAGTGCTCCCAAAAGTCCCACCAATAGTAATCCTCTCCCAGAGAGTCCTTATTAGTAATAGTGCCCCCTAAAGTGATGATGCTTTTCAAAAGTGCCCTTTTTAGTAGTAGTATGTTTGATGTTGTGTCCATTAATAGTATCGCAGGTAGGAACAATGCCCCATAGTGCACAGGTAGTAATAATGCCCCATAGTAATTCCTCAATAGTAATAAAGCCCCCTAAAGTTCCCCAGTATTAATAATGGCCTCCCCTTGTTTCAGTATGAAAAGTAGGCCATAAGCCTTTTCTGGCCTGCAGCTTCAGTTGCCCCTGTCCTGGCACAGAAAAGCTTCATGACCACTTGAGTTGCATCATGGGCTCAAGGCTTAGTGCCTGTGGCCTATTAGAGTAAACGGTAGGGCCAGGAACCATGGCTGGAAACCTATCAAAATGTTTTTGGACTGTGGGATTAAAATGGAGTACCAGGAGGAGACCCAAACAACCTCCATGCAGATGTTGCCCCTCATTGCCCCCAGAACATCAGCATTTGAAGAAAAAAGGGTTAACCACTGAACCACCCTGATTGTTCAACTCTCAGATGGTGACCTGAGTTCCATCTTCTGCCCAAATTTTCTCTGATACTTCTACTTGACTCTAACCACCTCTTAGGTATTGGCCATAAACTACCCTGACCTGTTAACCTGCATCCTTGTCTTTTGCTGCCAGTTGCTGACTACCCTAGGAACCACAACTGGGAAATCTGATCGGGAAAGATCATCATTGAGGTTGAGGTCTATAATATTATGAAGTCAACACAAGATAGAAACTTCCTACTAAAAGTAAATAATTATTTATCTGTTTAGTTGAAGCTTGACAATGAAGCTTTAAGCCTCGTTATCACGGTGGAGACATCAGACCTGTCCCTTGTGAGATAACCGCTTATTAATGCATCTTTTCATGAGGAGCCCGGATAAATCTCCTGTGCCGGATTAATGTGCCATCGACAAAATAACTCTTTATTATACAAAATCCATAACAGACATTTTAAGATCTCCATGGGGGAGAAACCTATAAATGATTATCTTCATATTCCAGGACTTATCCTAAGTTACATGTTTCCTTTCTCCTATACATTGTATCAAAGACATCTCAACCTCTGAGAGTGAATCTATTAGTCCTCGTGGTTCTTCTCCTCATGGTTGGTCTTCCTGATGGTAAGAGAGATATACAAACATACTTCAAAACCAGCAGCTCCTCGCAGCGATGTATGATTTATCTTATCGGGTTAGATATTGGCACAGGAATCCAGTTTAAGACAGTATTGCTTTTCTAAACATTTTGCAAGATTTAACTTTGAGGGCCCAAGCATAAAGCTGCTATGATCAATTCATATAGGTCAGCTACATACAGTATGCATACTATAGCCATATAACTGCCGAGTCAGACTACACAGAGTTCGTAGTCTTCAACCATGAAGATATTAAATTATATTATTAATATAATTTTATATTAATATTATATTAAAGATGAGCAAACTGGTTCTACCAGTTCGTGATTCGGTCCAAATTTTTGAAAAAGTTTGAATTAAGACAATTTTTTTTGAGCAAACGACTAGAGAGAGACTAGTATACAAAGGTGTGTTTGTAAAAAAAAAATTCATTTTTTTTTTAGTATTGTATGCCAGGCGACACTACTCTTGGCTTCTAGGAATAGTATATGCAAATCACATATCTTAATTCTGTTGGCATTATATATGACATCCCCTCTTTTTTGTCAGGCAAGCTAATTTGCATTCCTTAGGGTTTCTGGGAACGATATTCAAATTAGTTTTTCTTCCAAAACATAAAAGAATGCTAATCTTTTCTCATGCCAGTCAAATTAAGATATGAAATTTGCATATACGCATCCTAGGAACCAAGAGTAGTGCTGTCTGGCATACAATACACATGCTTATTTTTTAGTCTCCCTAATGATAAAGAGCAACCCAAAGAGTACCTCACAAGGCAGGTTAACCAAAAAAGACAAGTCTTCTGTGAGACATTCTGGTTATCCTGTCCTTCTAAAAAGAAAAAAAAAATAGCTTGTATGTTTCATTGAGAGAGGTGTAAGCATTGTGTGAAGTTGTAATTATCTTGTCTCATTTTCAGTTGAAGGTTACTTTGGAGGTGTTTATCTGAAGTTGATCCAAAATAGTGAAATAAGGTTGCTGAAGGTTTTGTCTGGCTTTGCTAAATTGATGATGTATTCTCAGGTGAATAGGAAGGAAATGTCCCATTGAAATGAGGCAGAAGGGGCCGGCACAGCAAGTAGACAACCAGTAAAGAGAACTCAGCAGCAATATTAGCTATGCATTATTTTCACACAGCAGATTGACAGAGGTGCCTTCCTGCCTTTTAAACATGCTTGTGTAGTAAAGCTAGAAAAATAGCTAAGACAACCTCAAATCTGCAATTAATTCTTTGAGGACAGGACAAAATTCCTTTAAGAAAAGCAGATAAAACAATGTTTCTAGTTGCAAGGCCTTTGGGGGAATATTTGGTTGGGTACTATTTCTATTATGGAGACCAGTTGATATACATGATGACTATTGTAGGCTAGGCAATGTTGCTTGTTCACTTTTTACTTTCAAATGCATTGGATTGATATAAGGTTAGTATAAGACCGTGGGTTTGTAGAGAATTGAAAAAAAACAAAAAAAAACAAAAAAAAACATGGCTGCTTGTTCCACAAATAGCTACTGCAATCACTCTTCCTCATAGAGCTGCATCGGTTAGACAGCACTATCGAGACGCTTATTCGAGACGAATTTTTCCCGATACTCGGGTGCTCGTTTCGAGTAACGAACCCCATTGAAGTCAATGGGAGACTCGAGCATTTTTGCGGGGGACCAAAGCTCTTCACAGGGAAGTTTGCCTGAAAACCTGGAAACCTCAGAAAATGATGGAAACACCACGGAAATGGACCGGAAACAGCAGGGGCAGCATGCATGGATGCCTCTGAGGCTGCTTAATCCCACCATTACCCCAAATCCTCAGGCAA
>ONZH01004759.1:0-92280 GCA_900303285.1 Rhinella marina | reverse complement strand
GTATCGTCGCGTCCGTAACAACCTGCTCTATAAAAATAGCATATGATCTAACCTGTCAGATGAAAGTTGTAAATAACAAAAATAAAAACGGTCCCAAAACAGCTATTTTTTCTTACCTTGCCTCACAAAAAGTATAATATAGAGCAACCAAAAATCACATGTACCCTAAAATAGTACCAACAAAACTGCCACTGTGTCCTGTAGTTTCCAAAAATGGGGTCACTTTTTTGGAGTTTCTACTCTAGGGGTGCATCAGGGAGTCTTCAGATGAGACATGACAACTTAAAATTTTCCCAGTGAAATCTGCCCTCCAAAAACAATAAGGCATTCCTTTCCTTCTGTGCCCTGCTGTATGCCCGTACAGCAGTTTACGGTTACAAATGGGGTGTTTCTGTAAACTGCAGAATGGGGGTAATAAATATTGAGTTTTGTTTGGCTGTTAACCCTTCCTTGTTACTGGGGGAAAAAATAGATTAAAAGGGAAAATCTGCCAAAAAAGTAAAATTCTGAAATTTTAATTCTTGTGGAACACCTAATGGGTTAACAAAGTTTGTAAAATCAGTTTTAAATACCTTGAGGGGTGTAGGGTCTAAAATAAGGTCATTTTTGGGTGGTTTCTATTATGTAAGCCTCACAAAGTGACTTCAGACCTGAACTGGTCCTTAAAAAGTGGGTTTTGGTTCTAAATTTCTAAGCCTTCTAACGTCCCCAAAAAATAAAATGTAATTTTCAAAATAATCCAAACATGAAGTAAAGATATTGAGAATGTAAATTAATACCTATTTTTGGAGGTATTACTATGTATTTTAAAAGTAGAGAAATTTAAATTTGGAAGTTTGCAAATTTTTCTAAATTTTTGGTAAATTTGGTATTTTTTTGATAAATAAAAATGAAATATTTTGACTCAAATTTACCACTGTCATAAAGTACAATATGTGATAAGAAAAAAATCTCAGAATGGATAAGTAAAAGCATTTTAAAGTTATCACCACATAAAGTGACACGTCAGATATGCTAAAAATGGCCTGGTCCTTAAGGTGAAAAATGGCAGTGTCCTGAAGAGATTAAACTGGTAAACTGAAATTAGTGATGTGTGAGGAGGACTATGACAGTCGGAATAACTGAGACATGGCTGAATGATAGCTATGACTGGGTGGTTAAAGAGAATCTGTCAGCTTTAAAACACTCCGTAAACTAGAGTAAGTGTGTAGTGTACGTGGAGTCAGATTATGTAATTTTTATCTTCACACTCACTTGCATTCTGACCCTGTTCTCCAACAAAGCAGCAGTAAAATCCATTGAGAGGACTCTTCTTTGACTCCTCTCATTATCTACATCTGTCAAAACGAAAGCGAGTATGAAGATAGAAATTACATAACTGGACTCTGTATCACTTACACTATATACCTCTTACTCTAGTTTGGGGGGTGTTTTGGAGTTGACAGATTCCCTTTAACATATAGGGTTACAGTCTGTTTAGAAAGGATTGTCAAAACCGAAGAGGGGGAGGGGTTTGCCTTTATGTAAAGTCCTGTCTAAAGCCCATATTCTGGAAAGATACAGTGCCTTGCGAAAGTATTCGGCCCCCTGGAACTTTTCAACCTTTTGCCACATTTCAGGCTTCAAACAAAAAGATATAACATTTTTAAGGGATTCTGTAGTTTTTTCAAACTGATGATCTATCCTCTGGATAGATCATCAGCATCTGATTCATGTGAATGGAGCTTAGCCCCGCCCAGGCCAGTGATACTAGTCGTGACGTCACTGGGCCTGCGGTAAACACAGAGAAGGCCGCGGCGCTCCTGCAGCGCCGCTGCCTTCTCAAACAGCTGATCGGCGGGGGTCCCGGGTGTCGGACCCCCGCCGATCAGATGCTGATGATCTATCCAGAGGATAGATCATCAGTTTGAAAAAACTGCAGAACCCCTTTAAATTTTTGGTGAAGAATTAACAACAAGTGGGTCACAATTGTGAAGTGGAACAAGTTTATTGGATCATTTAAACTTTTTTTGTAATAATAAAACTTGGGCGTGCAAAATTATTCGGCCCATTTACTTTCAGTTCTGAAAACTCACTCCAGAAGTTCATTGAGGATCTCTGAATGATCCAATGTTGTCCTAAATGACTGATGACGATAAATAGAATCCACATGTGTGTAATTAAGTCTCCGTATAAATGCACCTGCTCTGTGATAGTCTCAGGGTTCTGTTTAAAGCACAGAGAGCATCATGAAGACCAAGGAACACACCAGGCAGGTCAGTGATACTGTTGTGAAGTTTAAAGCCAGATTTGAATACCAAAAGATTTCCCAAGCTTTAAACATCCCAAGGAGCACTATGCAAGAGATCATATTGAAATGGAAGGAGTATCAGACCACTGCAAATCTACCAAGACCCGGCCATCCCTCTAAACTTTCATCTCAAACAAGGAGAAGACTGATCAGAGATGCAGCCAAGAGGCCCATGATCACTCTGGATGAACTGCAGAGATTTACAGCTGAGGTGGGAGAGTCTGTCCATAGGACAATAATCAGTCGAACACTTCACAAATCTGGCCTTTATGGAAGAGTGGCAAGAAGAAAGCCATTTCTCAAAGATATCCATAAAAAGTCTAGTTTACAGTTTGCCACAAGCCACCTGGGAGACCCACCAAACATGTGGAAGAAGGTGCTCTGGTCAGATGAAACCAAAATCGAACTTTTTGGAAACAATGCAAAACGATATGTTTGGCATAAAAGCAAAACAGCTCATCACCCTGAACACACCATCCCCACTGTCAAACATGGTGGTGGCAGCATCATGGTTTGGGCCTACTTTTCATCAGCAGGGACAGGGAAGATGGTTAAAATTGATGGGAAGATGGATGGAGCCAAATACAGGACCATTCTGGATGAAAACCTGTTGGAGTCTGCAAAAGACCTGAGACTAGGACGGAGATTTATCTTCCAACAAGACAATGATCCCAAACAGAAAGCAAAATCTACAATGGAATGGTTCAAAAATAAACGTATCCAGGTCTTAGAATTGCCATGTCAAAGTCCAGACCTGAATCCAATTGAGAATACGTGGAAAGAGCTGAAAAGTGCTGTTCACAAACGCTCTCCATCCAAACTCAAAGAGCTCAAGCTGTTTTGCAAGGAAGAATGGGCAAGAATTTCAGTCTCTAGATGTGCAAAACTGATAGAGACATACCCCAAGCGACTTGCAGCTGTAATCGCAGCAAAAGGTGGCGCAACAAAGTATTAATGCAAGGGGACCAAATAATTTTGCACGCCCCACTTTTCAGTTTTATTATTACAAAAAAAGTTTAAATGATCCAATAAATTTCGTTCCACTTCACAATTGTGACCCACTTGTTGTTAATTTTTCACATAAAAATTTAAAATGTTATATCTTTTTGTTTGAAGCCTGAAATGTGGCAAAAGGTTGAAAAATTCCAGGGGGCCGAATACTTTCGCAAGGCACTGTATAAGTGAGGGACATGAACATGTGGAGTCACTGTGGGTAGAAATACAGGAAGGAAAAAACAAGAATAAAATACTAATAAGGGTTTATTATAAACCACCTAATATACCACAGAAAATTTACAACTAAATGAAATCGATTATGCAACAAATCATGAGGTCGTTATTATGGGGGACTTAAACTACCAAGATATAGACTGGGAAACTGAAACCTGTACATGTCATAAAGGAAACAGGTTCTTGGCAATAACCAAAAACAATTACCTTACCCAACTGGTTCAGGACCCGACTAGAGGGACGGCCACACTGGACTTAGTGTTAACCAATAGACCTGACAGAACAACAGATGTGCAGGTTGGGGGACACCTGGGAAATACTGACCATAAAGAAATAACCTTCCAATTGTCATTCAAAAGAGTGTTTCTTTAGGGAGGAACAAAAATACCAAACTTCAAAAAAGCAAAATTTATTCAACTAATTCTCCTAACTGGAACAGCGACAAAATGGAATATTTTAAAAAACATCCTAAAATCTTATTGTGAGCGGTACATACCTTATGTGAATAAAAGGGTAAGGAACAAGAAAAAAACCTATGTGGATAAATAGAATTGTAAAGAAAGCAATAAATGACAAAAAGAAAGCATTTAAATCACTAAAACAGGAGGTTAGCGAAAAAGCAAAGCAATCTAAGAAAAAAAATAGAATATGTAAAAGACAAATAAAGACAGACTATAGCCAAAGAGTAAGGCCCCATTCAGACGGCCGTATTATTGTGGGTCCACATTATTGCGGACCCGCAATAATACGAGGGCCGACAGGCGTGTGTTCCGATGCTTGAGCGATGCTTATCACGCCCATTGAGCGAATCTCCCCACGATCGAAGACGGCGAAGTTGCGACTTACAAGTGCAATCAGGAACCTGAAATATAACTTCCCTCCCTTTGTGGGAAAAGAGAGATAAGGGGTTCAGATTGATAGAGGCCATATCGATAAGGCGTCATGTTTTTGTTTAAAAAGAAGCCCAACCTTCCTGTTGGTGCTTCTAGTGCTGTCAGTCTGGTTGAACAAAGATAAGGCAAAAGATATGTAAAGGATGTGAAGCAACTGTTTCAGATAACTGGGATGCCTCCAGGAGGCAGATTACAGCCCAGTGAAGGTTTGATCGATGTAGCAAGAGCCTTCTATAGAACTGCTTTAAATTTGCAAAAAGAAGATTGTGGAAAGTGTATTGAAGAAAAAGAGAAGTTGGTTAGAAGGGTAATAGGCTGGTGCAAGTTGAAAAATGGTTGATATGGTTTATGTAAGTGACTGATACAAAGTTGGAGTAGGTTGAGAAAAATGGGCATAGTTTTATTGCAAGATGGAGGATTTGAATCCTGAAAAGAACACACACACAAAAAAGTTTGTCATGTGGCAACTTCTTCCTCAATTTTAGTTACAACCCCTTTTGTGTCTGCTGCAGCTTGTAGTTCTATAATAACCCCTCATTTGGAATGTGCTGCTCTGCAGGAACACTACCCATCGTATCTTCAGCTCCTGTGCTCATGTTAAAACACCCTCCTCAGGAATTCAATTTCACCCATATGGTGGAGGGAGGGGGTGTGAGGAGTAGGCAGATTAGTTGTATACAGTGGAGGAAAAAAGTATTTGATCCCCCACTGACTTTTAAAGTTTTAATACTAAAAAATAAATGAAACGTCTCATAATTTTATGCCAGATTTATTTTAACAGCGCTACATAGAATATCAAAAGAAAAACAGAGAAAATGATATGAAATGAGAAATAAAAAATTATTTTCATTTCTTTGAGGGAAATAAGTATTTGATCCCGTAGGAAAACATCATTTAATACTTGGTGGCAAAACCCTTGTTGGCAAGCACAGCAGTCAGACGTTTCTTATAGTTTTTTATAAGGTTTGCACACACTTCAGGAGTAATTTTGGCCCACTCCTCTCTGCAAATCAACTCCATATCCTTAAGGTTTTTAGGCATGCATTTGGAAACGCGAATCTTCAGCTCTCTCCATAGATTTTCGATGGGATTGAGGTCAGGAGACTGGCTAGGCCATTCCATGACCTTGATATGCTTCTTATGGAGCCACTCCTTTGTTTCCTTGGCTGTATGTTTTGGGTTGTTGTCTTGCTGAAAGACCCATCCACGACCCATTTTCAGTGCCCAGGCGGAGGCAAGGAGGTTGTCACCCAGGATTTTGCGATACATGCGGTTCATCTTCCCATCAATGCGGTGAAGTTGGCCTGTGCCCTTAGAAGAAAAACACCCCCAAAACATAATACTTCCACCACTATGCTTGACGGTGGGGATAGTATTCTTAGGGTCATATTCAGTATTTTTCTTCCTCCAAACACGTCTCTCCTCCAGAACCTTCTCCCAGTCTCTCTCAGAGTCATTAATATGTTCATTGGCAAAATTGAGGCGGGCCTGGATGTGATCCTTCTTGAGCAGAGGAACCTTGCGTGCACTGCAGGATTTTAAACCATTACGCCTTTTTTTGGAGACTGTGGTCCCAGCTGCCTTGAGATCATTACTCAGCTCCTCCAGTGTAGTTCTTGGCTGATTTTTAGCCTTTCTCATGATCAATGAGACTCCACGAGGTGATATCTTGCATGGAGCTCCAGGCTTGGGTCGATTGACAGTAATGTTGTACTTCTTCCACTTCCGAATAATTGCACCAACAGTTGTCACCTTCTCATCCAGCTTCTTACTTATGGCTTTGTAGCCCATTCCAGCCTTGTGTAGGTCAACAATTTTGTCCCTGACATCTTTAGACAGCTCTTTAGTCTTGCCCATGGTGGAGATGTTGGAGTGTCACTGAGACTGTTGGCAGGTGGCCTTTTATACAGGTGACAATTTGGGACAGGTGTCTCTCATCCAGGTAACGACTTCACTGTGATTAGGGGGTGTCAGTGGTCTGTGGGAGCCAACATTAGTCATGGTTTTACTAGGGGATCAAATACTTATTTCCCTCAAAGAAATGCAAATAATTTTTTATTTCTCATTACATGTAATTTTCTCAGTTTTTCTTTTGATATTCTATGTGGCACTGTTAAAATAAAGCTGGCATAAAATTATGAGACTTTTAAAGTCAGTGGGGGATCAAATGCTTATTTCCTCCACTGTATGTGACACAGAAGAGTGAAGATTAATTAATAACTTTTCTTTTTTCTCTTCCTATCAGGTTGAAAATGTGCAAGAGCAAAGACAATAGTTTTTATGTGCACACTGTGGTAGGCTTGTGTGTTTTTACAATAACGATGTGTTGTAGGAGTGGACAAACGAAGACAATGGTATTACTTGCCAGCAATTGATTCACTTAATGAATGTTTCTTTGTATCCCCCCAACAGGATGGTTTTCTGTCTGTATCTGTATCCAGGAAAGCTGTGTGGCTGGGAGTCGACTAATTCAGTGGAATGTGAATGCATGCAGCATGAAGTTGTAGTTGTGTTGAATGTGTTTCAAGTTGTGAAGACTGATGGATGCTCAGCAAAGCTGTGTGTGAACTGTGTGTGGATATGCAGCAGGAAATGAAGGAATGACAATGTGAATGTGTATGGCGTACGATATTTGTTTTTCTTTATATGCGCATTGGGGATTTTTATTTTTCCTTGGGATATTTTTGGTTTTTATTGGTACCAAATGTTTTGATAGAACTGTTGAAATCAAGACAATGAAACGTTTCCTATGGGCCCTTCATGTGTTCATGTCTGTATTGTCAGATCTGTTGTTTCAATGTTTGTATTCTGTTGACTTGTTATATGTTAAATGTTCATCAGAGATCTGTTCTTATGGATAACTGAGACAAGACTGACTGAAAGAGGAAGGATCACACCGTGACTAGAAGGGGTGGGCTTAGCTGACTTAGAGGGGAGGGAGGAGGACAGGGTGGACGTCACAGACACAAAGACAGCCCTTGTGCCCATCCCCTAGTTACAAGACACCCCCATTAAAGACGAGTCCTGTGTTCATTCAAGAAAAAAAAAGGGTCCATTCATTTCCACATCCAGAAAAGTTGGGTACTTCTACAAAATGTGCAGAATACACAATATCATACATTTAGTAAACATCAAACAGCATTGGGTATTTCAAAAAGGGTGGTTATGAATAAAAATGTTAATGGTGTTGTGTTTTATTTGGTTTAAAAGGTTTTACATTGCACAAGATACCCAAGCATTGCTATTGATTAATGTATTGAAATATGCAGGATCATTTGTCAAAATATTATGAAAGTTTGTTTTGAAGTATCCTTTTATTAGATCAGGTTTAGAGTTTCACAAAAGTTTATTTTACTTTGGCAGAAGACCTCTTTGGTATCATTGGTAAGTGTTATTTAGATACAGTGTTAGACCGACAAAAGTTCTAAGAACATTTGTTTGTTTATTTGATCAATGATGCGAGGGTGGAGAGGAAATAACCTTATTAATGGCTTTTTCTAACATGAACTGAGTTTTTGAATTGATATTTTCTTGATTGTGTGGAACTATTCCAGTACATCTTTCCTGTGTGCAGCTAAAAAGAGCCAGGACTGACAACCTCAGGAAAGTCCAGGGGCTGCTACGTCAAGTCAACAAGGTGTGGTAAGACAAAGTTGTCAGTAACCTGTCACCCAACAAGAAACGGCTTCGACCACTGGTCTGCCATGCTGAACAAGGCCTTGCTGTTCGTACTACGGCTGTCCAGGGGCAGACCTTAATGGTGATCGTGTGCCCAAGACTTCCTGACCAACCAGCAGAGCTGATGTAACGATCTGCAGACCAGTGAGGGGGGAGGTTCTTGTGTCAAAGCTCCTCCCACAGACAAGGTAATGGACTGTCTATCACCCACTGATAAGAGTCTTTAAGATCTGCACTGACATCTAAACCTGCAAACCCCTTCACATACATAAGGAGAGGTCATAGACTGAACTTTATAATAACAAACATCAAGAAATGTACAATTGTACATACAAAATTGACTTTGCACCAGAGACTTTGTTGTTATCCAAGATCTCAAGAGAAGACGACCTCAGAGGGACACTTCTTGTTAGTCCAACACACAGTTTTTGTTTTTTTTTAGTGATCCAATGGTCCAAGTTAGGTTTCTGTCAAATGAATAGGATAAGCCCAAGTACTTACAGAAGTCCAGTGACAAACTGTCACAATGCCTGTTGGATTCCCGTCTCAACCTTGGTGAAGACTCCCATTTCCCCATGTCCGCCTAGGCACTCCACCTAGATAGTCAAACGTTAGGGAAAAATTCAGTCTTTAGGGGGAATTGTGAAGGTAGACCGGCTGAAATACTGAATTTTCCCCTCACAGTATTATGTCATTTGTATATACATGTATTCAATGCTATTTTCCCTTACAAATATATATATCAGCTTATGCAGCTGTGCAGTGTGTCTAAGATGGAGTTTATATCCTGGTACATTCTAGTACAGGTTCAACCCTCCTCTCCAGGACCCTGTGGTGGATCAATCATGACATGTGACTAGAAGAACAAAAGAATATGTGTTTAATGCTTATTAGCTTGCTGGGGAAACTAAACTCCCCGCCTTTTCTACACACACGCTCCTTAATTTGGACAACTGACCTGACCCCTAAGAGGACAGATTGTGCCTCCCTTAACAGTTGTCCGTGCATGCGGACAAGTATAGGATATGCTCCGTGCGGCGGCTCCCCGCTCCATAGAGGTGAATGGGGCCGCAACTATTCCGCAATATTGCGGAATAGATATGGCCCCATTCACACAATCGTGTGAATGTGGTGTAAAACTGACCCTAAAATGTTTTTCAATTATAAAAATGGTAAAAAGTATAAATATGAAGGTGTCGGCCCTTTACAGATTTATGAGGGGGGGTTGCAGACAGCGATAAGGAGAAAGCAAAGATATTAAATATCTTTGTCTTTACTGTATTTACTTAGGAAAATAAACTGTCAGATTTAATGCAGAATGTAAAAGTAAATTCATCATTAAAGGGGTATTCCGGTAAAGTAACTGCATTAAGGCTGCAAACTGTGACCCAACCAGAACTAGGGTTGAGCGGTAAACCGGTATCAGGGATATACCGAGGTACTAAGAAACAGCGATATGGCGATATCGCTGTTTCCTAATAACCGCGGTATTTTGTGACGTCATAGAAGCGGTCACATGTGCACTAACCGCTTCTAAATCTGTGTCCGCCCGGCCCTTCATCCTACATAACAGTGTAGTGCACGGGCTGCTTCAATAGCGCGGGAATAAGGGAGGTGGGCGGAGCTGTTCTGTGCCCTGGGAAAGCATTTTTTGTATAGTCAGTACGGCCGTTACCTGGCTACTGTATGTCCGCTCAGCCCCTGTGTATCAATGAGCGGCAAAGACCGTGTTAGTAATAAATAGGATTTATGCTGTGCCCTCCTCACAAATGGCAGCTCGGGCTTGCGCCAGGTGAGCACCGGCAGTTGTCTGGATGCGCAAGAGCAGGAGCGCTGCCCCGTGGTTATTTACACCCCTCTGCAGTCCTTGTGTAGCTTGCATGATCCTGCTGCGCCCCGGAGCCTAGGAAGATACCCAGGGTTATAGTAAGTGGGAGTAGTAATTTAAGAAGTGTGCCACTGTGTAGTTTAAACCATGTGATGATCCTGTGATTGTGGTGGTGATACTACATGTCCCCTGCCACCAGGAGAGGAGCATTCCGTGTGATTTTTATAAGATTGCAGCATTACGCCTGCAAACATTTATCACCTATAGTGTGGAGAGGAGAGACCGGTGTTTGTGGCCAGAATTCACAAGGCTTAACAAGGTCCCCCCTCCACTATGACCATATTCAGCAGTGATGTCACGGTGCAGGGATAGTGTGTGCGGTGATATCACGGTGCAGGGATAGTGTGTGCGGTGATGTCATGGTGTATGGATAGTGTGCACGGTGATGTCACGGTGAAGGGATAGTGCGCACGGTGATGTCATGGTGCAGGGATAGTGCGCACGGTGATGTCACGGTGCAGGGATAGTGCGTACGGTGATGTCACGGTGCAGGGATAGTGCACTCAGTGATGTCACGTGCAGGGATAGTGCACTCGGTGATGTCACGGTGCAGGGGTAGTAAGCTCAGTGATGTCACGGTGCTGGGATAGGTGCCAAATCCTCATCCAATCTGTGATGTTTGATTTTAGCCTTACTGCAAAATCATAACTGCAAGACATCCTTGTGGCTGCCCACATACAGTATAATGTCTCCTGGTGGCTGCCCACATACAATATAATGTCTCCTTGTGGCTGCCCCCTTACAGTATAATGTCTCCTTGTGGCTCCCCCATACAGTATAACGTCTCCTTGTGGCTGCCCCCATACAGTATAATGTCTCCTTGTGGCTGCCCCCATACAGTATAATGTCTCCTTGTAGCTGCCCCCATACAGTATAATGTCTCCTTGTATCTGCCCCCATACAGTATGACGTCTCCTTGTGGCTGCCCCCATACAGTATAACGTCTCCTTGTGGCTGCCCCCATACAGTATAACGTCTCCTTGTGGTTGCCCCCATACAGTATAACGTTTCCTTGTGGCTGCCCCCATACAGTATAAGGTCTCCTTGTGGCTGCCCCCATACAGTATAACGTCTCCTTGTGGCTGCCCCCATACAGTATAATGTCTCCTTGTGTTTTTCTTTAAAATGGGTATTTATCGCGATATATATCGTTATTGCGATAAATTTCTTAATATCGTTATCGTCTGAATATTTTTGATATCGCCCAACCTTACTAGAACCCACACCTATACATATAACCAGAGTTTCAATTTACCTTGCAATCCATTTGTCTAGCTCCTGTGTGAGCCTGCAGCACACTGAGAGTATCATGGATACACGATCTTCCCTCACAAAACTACAATCCCCACAATTCCTAGCTTTCTTGCTGTGAGTTTGTGCTTGTTCATTAGTGTTGCTGTTTTTTTTTTTCAAACACATTTTATTTGAAGATTTATTTTTATTTTTTTTAAAGTTACATAACAGTAACATATATGCTTCCAATATGGCCTAACTACACCTAAACGCAATTAGGTGATAATAGAACTGTATAAGTTACGTATATATGGTATAAGCAGTCATCATATATATAGAAAACAGAAAACTTGACACGTGTGGAGTCTACTTTTATCTCCCCCCGTTGGCAAGGAGACTTTCCCTCCTCAAATGGCTCTAAACACGATAAGTCAGGGCACCCAGAGTTCCCTTTAATTGTTCTGTGAGATACCACTTAGTATATTGAAAGGGCTTCATTAGGGATTGAATCTCCCCCACCGTCAATACTTTTATTATAAAAGGTTTCCACTTTAGAAAGAACTTAGAGGTTAATGCCTTATTACGTCTAACTGTTGTCAGTAAATGGTTTAATTGGGCCTTTAAGGAGACTTCATCAGGGACAGTGGGGGACAGCCACTCCCTCAGGATGGTTTTCTTTGCCACCATCAAAATCACGTGTAACAATGGGGGTATTTTCTTACAAACAGTTGATGGTTGTAAATCATGTCGGGATATGGATTGAAATATGATCACCAATGGATCCCTGTCAAGTGCAAACCCCCAAAGGGATTTTATAAATAACCTGATCCCAGAATCCACTGATTTGTGGACAGGTCCAGAGGCCATGCCACATGTCTGTCGAAGGTAACTCACATTTAGGGCATGCTATCAAGCGGTCAGGACATGAGGATGTAGCTGGGAAAATTGAAGCCATAAATGGCCATATGCATTATTTTAAAGTGGGACTCTCCAAAGTTCTGAGGTCGCATGCTTCCTTATTTGTTCCCAGCCCTGTAAGATGCGCTCAGTAGTGTCAGGGCCCTCCAAAATTTTGGACCAGTGTTGTAGTATAGAGGAGGTGGGTACAGACATCAAGTTATATCTGAGAGCATTATATAGGGAGGATATGAAATGTCGGAATCCTGGTTTATTGATAACATTATCCAATGAATTTTGTACCACTTCCGCGTCTATTTTCCTCAACCTCTTCTTACAGAAGGAGGAAAGTTGTAAGTACTGGAAAAGTGCTGTATGTGGTAAGTTATAGAGGTTTGTTAGATCTCTATAGGAGTACCATGATTTTTGGTCTGGATTCATAAGCTGCAAGGGAAGTGAAATTTCTTCCTAACTGCTTTCCATGTCGCTATAGTGTCCCTCAATAGTACCGAGAGTTTCACCATCCTGGGCACGCAGGCTCTTTCCGTGTGGAGTAAAGAGGTCAAGTTCCACGGCGAGGCAAGATCTTTATCCAGCGGAAGAGAGGAGTAAAAAGAGGTGGAATGTATCCAGTCCAACACATGTCTCATGAGACATGCATGCAATGTTATAGCCCCCTATATCTGGTAAGTTTACACCTCCAACCCATTTGGTATGCATCAGTTTGTGTAATGGTATACGAGACTTTTTCCCTGCCCAAATAAAGTGTGTAAATGCCCTGTTAAGTTCTTGAATGGCTTTGTGTTTTATTAATATCGGGATGGTCTGTAGCTGATACAGCAATCTCGCAAAGGATACCATTTTAATCAGGTGACAACGTCCGAGGAAAGAAAGGGGAAGGTTTTGCCATCGGGAAAGTTCCTGCTTAATTTTCTGGAATATTGAGGGGTAGTTCAGGGTTTATATACTACTAGATGTTTTCCCTATCTTGATGCCTAAGTATGTAATATAAGATATGGTAGTTTTTAGACCATATCCTAAAGATTGCCAGAAGGCAGGCCGCAGCTGCTTCCCAAGCTCCAAGATCTCGCTTTTCCCAGGATTAATTCGATAACCTGAGAGTAAGTTGAAGTTGGTGATAAATTGCATTGTCCTCTGCAGATCATGTTGAGGGTCACTAAAGTATAGCAGCACATCATCAGCGAATAGAGTCACTTTAACCTGCTGGGAACCTACCTTAATCCCTTTAAAGAGGACCTTTCACCTCTCCTGACATGCCTGTTTTAATAGCTTCATGTATTCCCCATGTAATAACAATTCTGGAACATCTATTCTTATGTCTGTATGTTGTGCCATTCCTTTATTATTTGCACTAGAAGTTATGAATGAATTGCTATTTGCCTTCAATAAGGGTACAGAGGGGAGGTGACCAGTTGGGGGTGTGTACCTGCAGAGTCCGAACATGGCAGCATTGATTGGATAGAGTGAGTCTGTGCAGGGACACACCCCCAACCGGTCACCTCCCCACTGTTCCCTTACTGAAGGCAAATAGCAATTCACTCATAACTTCTAGTGCAAATAATAAAGGAATGGCACAACATATAGACATAAGAATAGATGTTCCAGAATTGTTATTACATGGAGAATGCATGAAGCTATTAAAACAGGCATGTCAGGAGTAATGAAAGGTCCTCTTTAAATAGGGATGATGTTTCTAGATATCTGGCTAAAGGTTCTATAGCTATGTTAAATAATAAGGGTGAGAGGGGACACCCCTGTCTAGTGCCTTTAGCCAATGGAAAGGGAGCTGATAGGAATCCCGGAGTGTGAATCCTGGCCATCGGGGAAGTGTATAGGGCTGTCAAAAATATTCGGATGGTTCCCATTATCCCCATCTTGTCCAGTACTTTTCCCAGCCTAGGCCATTTAACATTGTCAAATGCCTTTTCAGCATCTAAAGCCACTATTGTTGGGTGTTCTCCGACTTGAGGGGCCAGATGTGTTCTGTCTAAAACAGCTAAAACCTTTCTAACATTCGTGACTGCAGCTCTTTGTCTGATAAAGCCCACTTTGGCTGAGCCTATTAAGGCAGGGAGGAACTGTGCTAGACGGTCTGCCATGATTTTAGAGAGCAGTTTTACATCCTGGTCTATTAGAGATATGGGTCTGTACGATTGGGGATCAAGCGCATCTTTGCCTGGCTTAGGAAGCAGCTTGATATATGCGACCCTGGAGGCCTCTGGAAGTCTCCCCGTAGTCAATATATTATTGTAATATTCTCCTAAAGATGGGTAATAGAATCTCTCAACATCTTATAGAATTCTCCCGAATAGCCATCTGGACCTGGGGCTTTAAAGTTATGCAGATTATTTATGGCTGATTTAATTTCCAATTCAGTGATGGGTTTATTTAATTCTGGTTCTCTTGTGTGACAGAAGGTAGAGAGATATCATAGTGATTGGATATGAGTCAGTGGATTTTTACCTTTGGCCAATCTCGCCAGCAACTTCCCTGATTTATTACCAAAACGGAGTAATTTTTCCTCCATAGCGGTGCGGAAAAAACGCTCCTTTTTTTCAGCCAGAGGTCAAAGACATGTTTGGCCGCCACCCATCTATCTTTCTTCTCAGGAGAGGGGCTCTGAAGGAAACAGGTGTAGGCCTGATATAGGGATCCACTAGCTTCTTCATATTTTCTATGGGCCGTTCGTTTTATGGAGGAGATACAGTACAGACCAAAAGTTTGGACACACCTTCTCATTCAAAGAGTTTTCTGTATTTTCATGACTATGAAAATTGTAGATTCACACTGAAGGCATCAAAACTATGAATTAACACATGTGGAATTATATACTTAACAAAAAAGTGTGAAACTACTGAAATATGTCTTATATTCTACGTTCTTCAAAGTAGCCACCTTTTGCTTTGATTACTGCACACTCTTGGCATTCTCTTGATGAGCATCAAGAGGTAGTCACCTGAAATGGTATTCCAACATTCTTTAAGGTGTTCCCAGAGATGCTTAGCACTTGTTGGCCCTTTTGCCTTCATTCTGCGGTCCAGCTCACCCCAAACCATCTCAATTGTGTTCAGGTCTGGTGACTGTGTAGGCCAGGTCATCTGGCGTAGCACTCCATCACTCTCCTTCTTGGTCAAATAGCCCTTACACAGCCTGGAGGTGTGTTTGGGGTCATTGTCCTGTTGATAAATAAATGATGGTCCAACTAAACGCAAACCGGATGGAATAGCATGCCGCTGCGAGATGCTGTGGTAGCCATGCTGGTTCAGTATGCCTTCAATTTTGAATAAATCCCCAACAGTGTCACCAGCAAAGCACCCCCACACCATCACACCTCCTCCTCCATGCTTCACGGTGGGAACAGGCATGTAGAGTCCATCCGTTCACCTTTTCTGCGTCAAACAAAGACACGGTGGTTGGAACCAAAGATCTCAAATTTGGACTCATCAGACCAAAGCACAGATTTCCACTGGTCTAATGTCCATTCCTTGTGTTCTTTAGCCCAAATAAGTCTCTTCTGCTTGTTGCCTGTCCTTAGCAGTGGTTTCCTAGCAGCTATTTTACCATGAAGGCCTGCTGTACACAGTCTCCTCTTAACAGTTGTTGTAGAGATGTGTCTGCTGCTAGAACTCTCTGTGGCATTGATCTGGTCTCTACTCTGAGCTGCTGTTAACCTGCGATTTCTGAGGCTGGTGACTCGGATGAACTTATCCTCCGCCAGTTTCTTTGTAGCGCTTGATGGTTTTTGCGACTGCACTTGGGGACACTTTCAAAGTTTTCCCAATTTTTCGGACTGACTGACCTTCATTTCTTAAAGTAATGATGGCAACTCGTTTTTCTTTACTTAGCTGCTTTTTTCTTGCCATAATACAAATTCTAACAGTCTATTCAGTAGGACTATCATCTGTGTATCCACCTGACTTCTGCCCAACACAACTCATGGTCCCAACCCATTTATAAGGCAAGAAATCCCACTTATTAAACGTGACAGGACACACCTGTGAAGTGAAAACCATTTCAGGTGACTACCTCTTGAAGCTCATCATGAGAATGCCAAGAGTGTGCAAAGCAGTAATCAATATATTCTAGAACCTAGAATATAAGCCATATTTACAGTTGTTTCACACTTTTTTGTTAAGTATATAATTCCACATGTGTTAATTTATAGTTTTGATGCCTTCAGTGTGAATCTACAATTTTCATAGTCATGAAAATACAGAAAACTCTTTGAATGAGAAGGTGTGTCCAAACTTTTGGTCTGTACTGTATAAGAATAAAGTCTCCCCCTAAGGACCACTTTGGCCGTCGCCCACAAAAGGGGCGGGTCATTTTTGTGAGATGCATTATTCGAACCACCACCCCTTCAAGAGATCTCTAAATGTCTCATCCTCTGCCATATAGGCTGGGAAGCGCCACAAAATGTCTGTGCCTTTTGGGGTCGACTCCAATATGTCTAAAGAGATCGGTGTGTGGTCAGAGACAACCAGGTCGTGGATGCAGGTGTCTAAGATCCTAGTTGCCAACGACGTATGCGATAGTAGATATGCGGGACCAACTGGTATGTGCAAGGGAAAAGTGTGTGAATTCCCTATCATTTGGGTGAGACATGCGCCAAGCATCCTGTAAGTTAGAAGATTCCATCATTGATGACAAGCGTTTCTCTCTGGATCTCACTGGTACATGAGGGTTGGCCGGATTTTTCCTGTCCTCCGCTGGTACCACTACCGTGTTCATGTCTCCCCCCACAATCTTGTGTAGTATATCGTCAGTGAGTATCATGGCTTCTAGGGATTTGAAAAATGAAGCGTTCTCCCCATTTGGGCCATAAATGTTATAAACGCTCCTCTCCCCCCCCATGCTGAAACCGTAAACGTGTCCAGCGACCTTCCTTGGGGTCAATGGAGACATCAATTATGGAAAAGGAGAACTGTTTATGAGTTAGGATAATGGTACCCCCTTTGTGATGGTGAGCAGGAGCCCCAAATACTTGTCCTACCCACTGCTTGCCCAGGCGGTGAAAGTCCGTGTCAGCCAGATGTGTCTCCTGCAGAACTGCAATATCTGGACAAAGTCTCCGGAGGTGTCTAAGTACCATGGATCGTTTCTTCAGTGATCGTAAGCCTTTAACATTCCACGATACTATTCTCATGGTGAAAAAAACAAAAAAGGAACAAAAGCGTTATTACAGGAGGTCCCCTCCCCACCTAAGCTCTCCCACCAGGACAAAGACGGGTGGTTACACTAGGTCCTGGTCACTAAGCAGCTCCACAGTACCGTGGTTAGGTGGAAAGTGAAACACGCCTCCCAAAGTGGTTAACCCCTTCGCGACCAGCGCCGTACATGTACGGCGCTGGGGCGATGCGGGCACATGGCGCCCGCTCGCGGGTGCGGCGGGCGTCATGGCCGGCAAGTCTCTGCTGTTTCTAACAGCAGAGACTTGCCGCTACCTACCACATCGGCGGCGTCTTCTGGGTTGACTAGATGCCGTGATCACACGTGATCACGGCATCTAGTTGCGTCTAAACCCGGAAGCGTTCGCTTCCGGGTGGTGTACAGACACCCCGTGTGACCAATCGGGGTGTCTGTACACCATATGAAAACTGTAATCCTCGCTGGTGAGGATTACAGTTTTCAAACTGCAATTCTTATTCTGGCCACTAGATGGCAGGCCAGGATAAGAAATGAGCAATTGATGGTTTTCTGAGCCTATAAAACCCAGAATTGCTCATAAAGAAAAAAAAAAAAAGCCACAATTTATAAGCCCATATTTGAGCTTTCTAATAGTAAAAAAAAAATTAAAAAAAAATGTTAAAAAATATATAAAAAATAAAAAAGATGTAAAAGTTCAAATCACCCCCCTTTCCGTATAAGTAAAAAATAAATACCTAAATAACAATAAATATAGACATCATGGGTATCACCGTGACCGAAAACGCCTGTACTTTTAAAATATAAAAAAAAAATTCCAATACGGCGAATTGTGTGGCGGAAAAAAGCGTCCAAATGGCGATTTGCCGTTTTTTGTCGCTTTTTTTTTCTAAAAAAAATTAAATAAAAAGTGATCAAAAAGTCATACACACCCCAGAATGGTATCAATAAAAACTTCAGATCGTCCCGCAAAAAATGAGCCCCCATACAGCTCTGTACACATAAATACCAAAAAGTTATAGGGGTCAAGATTTGACAAGGAAAAAAAAAAAAAAAAAAAGGGCAACTTTCTAATTATGTTATCACTATGAAAACGCAGGAAAAACTATACATATTAGGTATTGCCGGATTCGTACTGACCAGTAGAATGAAAGTAACGGATCAGTTTTAATGCACATCGAACGCTGTAAATAAGAAACCCGTAGAACTGTAGCGGAATAGCGTTTTCTTTGCAATTTCACCCGGTTTGGAATTTTTTTCCCGCTTCCCACTACACTGTATGCAATATTAAATGGTGGCGTTGGAAAGTACAACTTGTCCCGCAAAAAACAAGCCCTCATACAGCTATGTGAACAGAAAAATAAAAGAGTTATGGCTGTTTGAAGGCAGGGAGCGCAAAACGAAAATGCAGAACCGAAAAAAGCTCCGGTCGTGAAAGGGTTAAAGGACTTCTCTTTTTTTCTGAGGAAAAGATAAAGCATTCTCCCTCCCACTCCCAAAACTCCTAAAGAGCATAAGAAGAACAACCATAGCTAGTCTGTTTCTCAGCCATCACTCAGACCAACAGGTGTGCGGCGACTTTTCTTGGCCTGTCTATGCGCTTTGGGTGAGGCATTGATAGATGAAGCCTGAGATGAAGTTGGGGAAGCATGGAATCTCCTCGTGTTACCCGACTTGATTGGAGAAGTCATCGGAGATCGGTGGGAGGAATCTGGCTCCCTGGATGACGGAGAGGGCAGCCTCTCAGTGTGAAAGTACTGGGCATAGGCCTTTTCTGCCTCTTCTGATTAAGTAAATGTGCGTACAGCGCCATCTGGCGGGAACACCTTCAGGGTTGCTGGATAAAGCAGTTAAAACCGGATCTTTTTGCGATTTAAAGCTGTACATACTGTGCTAAATTTGCGTTGTTTCTGAGCAACCTCCACTGAAAAGTTCTTAAATAAAAGAATCCTCGCCCCTCTGAATTCCAAAGGTTTCTTTCGCCATCTAAAGGCGCGGAGGACAGCTTGCTTGTCATTGTAATCCACAAAGCGCATAATAATCTGTCTAGGGGCCCCTCTCTGGGTACGTCTGTCTCCCAGAGCTCTTGGTGATGAATTTAGACTAGGGTCGAAACCGATTCTGTGCGCCCGCTCAGTGCGGCAACAATGGCTCAGGCCTAGGGCCGCAGGCAGATCCTACTCACACAATTGTTGCAGGTCAGCGGGTTTGACCGCCTCAGGGATCCCCACCATGCGGAGGTTGTTGCGCCTGGACCGGTTTTCCAGGTCATCTAGTTTTGTCAAGATACGACTGAGTTCCTACTTTAACATGTCCACTTGTGTAGAGAAGGTGAGTTCCCCGTCTTCTACTTCGCTAATGCGCTGTTCGGCCTCATCCAGCCTGTTCTTGGTTTGAGATAACTCCGCTTGCAGGCGGGAAAGCGACGCCTGGATGACGTTTTCTAGCGTCTTTTGGATGTCTGGGGCCAAATGTCTGGCTACCTCAATTGTCGGTAGTTAATTTGCTCCCCTGTCACCGAGTCTGTCTGTCCTGAAGAGTCCCCCTAATTTGGTGTGGTTGTAGTTAACTGTAGCGAGCACCGCGGAGGAGACTCTGTGGGGTCCGGCACAATGTTAAAGACTGGGTGCGGCTCAGCAATAGTGTTGGTCACAGCTTGTTTTTGGGCGCTTCATAATAAATAATCCATAGGTTGAACGGAGGGTAGAGTAGTACACTCCAAGCTGTTTGAGCCCAAATTGACGGTTGAAGTGCGGAATATTCGTTCCGGTATGAGCTCTGGGAGCAGGAGCGATGCCTCACACGTCTCTACATCTCAGCGCTGAAATTGGAAGTCGTGTTGCTGTTCATTTATTGGCTGCCTGATATCACAGTGCAGTCACACCCCCCCTACTGACCAATCAGCAGCACACTAACACACCCTTTGTTTCACAAGACATTTAGCTAGAGAATTGATAACAACACACTGAGAATGCTTGACCTAACAAAGGCTCAGAATTACAGGTCGATGCCATGGTAACTTATGAGGTAAAACAGTGGGTAGTAGTGGAAGAAAACTATTTTTATAACTACTGAATGGTAAATATATATATATTGACATTATATTAGGTAATTATTGATGATGAATTAGTCTAAAACATATTACATGTTTCACAAGTTACCATAAAAGTTATATTTATGGTAACCGGAATACCCCTTTAAAAGTGCCCCATCTGAATCAGGAAGAAGTACAGTGGTGTCTTAAAAAGATTAAAATAGACAAATCGCCGGGACCAGATGGCATACACCCCTGTATCCTAAGAGAACTAAAGGGGTTATCCCATCTTGGACAATGGTGCATTGTCTTATAGGTGCGGGTCTTCGTCGGCTCCATAGAAATGAATGGGAGCCAGGCCGCGCTTGCTGGTGCGCTCCCATTCATTTCTATGAGCGAAGCAGGGAGCTGTGCCTGTTGGTGGTCGGACCCCAGGAAACCCGGGGTCCTCCAGGCTCAGAGCTCCCCCGCTTCGTTCTCGATATAGGTGCAGATCCCAGCGGTGGGACCCGCACCTATAAGACAATGGGGGCATATCGCATTGTCCAAGATGGGATAACCCCTTTAAGTAATGTCATAGCCAGACCCTTATTTCTAATATTTAAGGACTATTTACTGACAGGGAGTGTTCCACAGAAATGACGCTTAACAAATGTGGTGCAAATATTCAAAAAGGGACCAAAAACAGAGCCCGAAAAATATAGGTCGGTACATTTTCCATCTGTTGTGGGTAAACAGTTTGAAGGTTTTCTAAGAGATGCTATCTTGGAGTATCTCAATGAAAAGAAGCAAATAACGCCATAGCAGCATGGCTTTATGAGGGATTGGTCATGTCAAACTAATTTAATCAGTTTTCTATGAGGAGGAAAGTTCTTAACTTGACCGCAGCGGATCAATGGATGTCGTATATCTTGACATCTCCAAACCATTTGATACTGTGCCACATAAAAGGTTAGTATATAAAATGAGAATGCTTGGACTGGGAGAAAATGTCTGTATGTGGGTCAGTAACTGGCTCATTGATTTAAAACAGAGCGTGGTTATTAATGGTACATAGATTGGGTAACTGTCACTAGTGGGGTACCATAGGGGTCAATATTGGGCCCTATTCTCTTCAATGTACAGTATTTATTAATGATCTTGTAGAAGGCTTGCACAGTAAAATCATTTTCTGCAGATGACACTAAATTGTGTGAAGTAATTAACACGGAAGAGGACAATACAGTGCTATAGATGGCCCCATTTACCCATAGATTGTAAGCTCTTGTGAGCAGGGCCCTTACTTCTGGTGTATCAGTTGTATATTTGCCTGTAATTTTGTGATGTCTTTTGTTTTACATAAGAACTCTCTGAATTGTAACGCACTGTGAAATATGGTGGCGCTATATAAATAAATATTATTATTATAGATCTCATCACACTGTATTCTTGTAGGAGAGGAGAGGGCAGAGGATCACAGGTATACTTTCATAATAGGATGCCATATACTGTATATATGTATATGAACAATAGCAGCATTTCTGACCATGATATGATATATCATACATTACAAAACGTTTCTCATCTTTTCTACTATTGAAAAGGCAATACGGTATTTACTGCATGCATTAAAGCAAGAAAACTCCCTAAAAGCTTCCACATATTCTTGTACTGCTTAGGTAGCAGAATGTGCCTTGTATATGTATTTAACAAGATATGACCCCATAGAAAATTTTGAACAGATCCAGTAAACCCCCTCCCATGGTTAGCCCCACGCCGGCAGCAGGAGAAATTAAGAGTTTATTTTACAGTATGCCACCTTAGAACATCACATATTAGTCATGGCCCCATAATGCCCTCAGTATTTGGGTCCCCTTAGTGCCCCCTTCACAGTAGAATGTTCCCTTATTGCCCCCACAGTAGTCTTTCCCTGTTAGTGCCCCACATAATTGTTATACTCCTTTGTGTCCCTACACAAGAGAAATCCCCCACAGTGCTCCATGGAGCTGTGCTGCTCCCCTAGTGCTCCCCTTACAGAAGTGCTACCCTCTTAGTACCCGCCTTACAGTAGTGCTGCTAAAACAAAGTAATAATCACCTAACCCTGTTCACTCGAGGAATGGAGCACATCCCACATCTCAGTAGGCATGATTGCGTCTGCTGGGCTGAGTGATCCCCAGTCTGTGCTCTCTTCTACTCAGACTAGTAAGTATGATAAAGTCACTGCATTGTGCCTGCTGGGGAGAGCACAGCCACGGAATCAGGCGTGGGCCATCACAGATGATAGACAAAGCATTTGGACTTAGGCCCAACCATATCCAGCTACTGTGTCCGTCATCCATGATGGCCCGGGCCTCGCCTGCCAGTACACATACAGAAATGATTATTGCGTATGTACACACAGGCGAGGTTCACTAGTTCTGCCACTGTCTGGAGTTCAATTATTTTGTACATCATCATGATTTTCTACACAGCCATGACCCAGATAAACTTCAGTAATTCTGAAATTCTTCATTTACATTACTGATACTGCACAATGTCCACACCAACCAGGCCCTGGATATGACAATCTATTTAATATCATGTTGGTTTTTGATCATTTTAGCACCAAGTTTGCCCAAGTATACACCTCACAGTTATCTATAGCTGTGCCTCTAACACAATTTAGGAGGCTTAAAATTTGGCCAAAGAGTCATTTGGGGTCATTTATTAAACTTGTGTAAATTAGAACTAGCTCAGTTTCACATCGAAACCAATCTGATTCCCCCTTTCATTTTTGACAGCTCCTTTGGAAAATAAAAGGTGGAATCTGATTGGTTGCTTTGAGCAATTAAGCCAGTTCAGCTTTACACCAGTTTGATAAATGACCCCCACTGTATGTTCATTAAAATTTTGTAATGTCATAGGGACATATCAAAAGTTTAGTTCAGTGAGAATCTGAGTGTAGAGACTGTAATCATGCATGCAGTGAACAATTCCTGTTTACACATATGAAATAGTTGGTGCACCCCCCCAACCACACCAGCATTAAAGTCATTGGTGGCAGTGGCCATAAGGGCCCCTCCTCATTGGTGGTGCAGTGGCAGTTCTGATCGGAGCCCCAGCAGTGTAATCGCGGGGCTCCGATCGGTTGCCATGACAGCCAGGACGCTACTGAAGCCTTGGCTGCCATGGTAAGCTCCCTGCTGCTGTGTGCACAAAACCCAGGGCAGCAGGGAGTGTGTGAAGTCCTATGCACCCTAATAGAGCTCTATTAGGGTGAATAGGACAAGGGTTCTAGCCCCTAAGGGGGCTAATAGTTAGTAAATTAAAAATAAAATAAAAAACAAACACCAAAATATTAAGTTTAAACCCCCTTTCCCAATTTTACATATAAAATATATAAACAATAAATAAACATATTGCCACATCTGAAAAAGTGTGAACTATTAAAATATTAAAAAATATCTTCTATGCTGTAAACGCCGTATTAGAAAAAAAATAAACTAAAAACCACGCCATTCACCATTTTTTAGTCACCTTTTCCCCACAAAAAATAGGATAGGACTGTTCTATTATGGGCCAGACGTTCCATAAAATTCAGAATGCACGCGGCTTTTTTGGTGTTTTTATTTTTTTTTTGCATGGTATCGAATGGTATCAAGTATCACAATACTTTTTTATGGTATCAAAATCAAATCAAAATTTTGGTATCGTGACAACCCTAATCTGCATATGCATATAGACTGGTCCTACATCTATATATCATACATGTACATACTGCTCCTCCTTCTGTATAAGACACAGGGTGCAGTATATTCAGGCAAGAGCAGTATTTAGATGTATACCTAGGAGAACATACATACGGAAGTATACAGAGTTAGAAGCAGTATAAGGTACCACTAGGAACTGAACTTGAGTTCGGGAAATGTTTTTTTTTACAGTACAAATTAATTTATGAAATTATTACATGAAGTCTCGCAAGACTTCACGAAGCAATAACTTCAGTTCAACTGAGCCCATATATTCTAAAACTGTACAGAGCACTTGCTCAGTACAGTATTGAAACGAAGTTTTATGCGAATCGACTTTGGATGTTTCATCCGAAGTCGATTCGTTCATCCCTACTAGCCAGCCAAGGAAGCAACATAGACAATCACAATACATTAGTAAGTGTCTTTTATTCACTTTGCCTACTGATAAATGATATTTGCTGAAGTGAGACAACCTCTTTAATTTTACATCATCCACCACTAGGGAGAGTTCAGTACAAAGTGATTATTTGTAACTTACATTGAATGGTGCCTGTATGGAAATGGTAACTGTATACATTGTTATGTACTTAAAGGGGTTGTCCAAGTTATGGAAAAAAAAATATAGCACTGTAAATCTGATGGGCAGCAATATATAACTAAGTTCAGCAAGTTTTAGGCAAAAACAAAATCTATATTTCCTCATTTCCCTGGTTCTCTTCTGGCCTTTGTTTACATGCGGTAATAACAATCTCAGCCCTCCCCCCTCCCCCCTTCTCTGCAAAGGCAGTGAATATAAGTGCTGTGAGTACATGTCTGCCTGCTGGGATACTCAGCAGCATGTTGTTTGTGTAGGACTACAAGTCCCAGCTGTACAATGACACTGCTGATACACACAGGAAATTCTCCCTACCTGTTCTTGTACAATTCCTCTATAGCTCCTTGCCCAGCATTTGTCTCCTCTCACTGTTGCAGCTACTATTTGTTATAAAGCCTTGAGCCCTCAGTGTGTTCTGGCTGAAGGGGTTAATTTTTTATCTGAAAGAATCCAGGAAGAGAGCAGATAGCAGGAGCCTGGCAAAGAAAGGGGGCGTGGCCAGTGACATCATCATAGACCAGGGAGATAAGGTGACATCACAGGTCATGTGACCCTCAGTCAACTCTGAGAAACCAGCAGCTTTAGAAACACAAAGTATATGGGAAAGTTGTTATACCTGACAAGTTAGTAACATATAAAGAACAAAAAAATAACTCGGACAACCCCTTTAATTCCCTGTAGTGTTGGCTGCAGGCAGCTAGTATATTGTGTGAAGGGAAGCAGGGGATTGATCAATATATTTATGCCAGTTGTCTGGTGTAAATACACTAAGAAATCTGCTTCTCAGAATATGTACTATATTTTTGAATAACGGGTTCCACTCTTTTCTACATAGAGTTAGAATAAATTAGGTAAAGCAGTTAAAGGGAAAACAAAATTAAAACTCTTCAGAAATCTAAGGAATTGTGCTTCATTCCATGTTGCCTTTTAAATCTGGTTACAACCCTGTACTGAAGCCATATAATGCAGGGGGGGAAATACAGTGTGGTACAAAAAGCTTTCCATGCCCAATGTACAAATGTATAACGCTTACACACTGTTCAGATATGCAGGCAAGAGTGAAACATTCCTTCACTTTCAGCAGATGGTTATCAAGACCCCTTATATTTGGAAACCAGTTAATTATTATACTGCTTGATGAAGACCATCATTTCTAAAATGAGGTCACCGTTTGTTGGTTTCCATTATACTAGTATCTCAGTTGCTTCTGAACCTTGCCATGTGCCCAAAGCAATTTATGACAACATGTATCATACCGTCTTATAAGCACAATGATCTCCGCCATCAGCTTGGTAAAGACTCTTGGTGCTTGTGATATCTCAAATGGTTGAGCTCTGTATTGAAAATGCATGGTAGTTTCTTTAGTCTGGACAGCCACTCAGAGACTTCTGACAGGAGAGGTGTATTGGCACATGGTAATAAGCATCTTTGATATCTATTGATGCCATCACACAGTCCTGCAATATTGGTTGCTACTTTTGTCATACAGAACATGATTCTGTTTTGATCCTATGATTATACTGATTGTTGCAGTTTTTAATTATGTTATGTTTTTTTCTTACAGTATTTCTGCTATATTTTTTGTCTTTGCATAGACTTATTGTGCTGAGGAAGGTCTCAAGACCAAAACGTGCAATTGTAATAAGTATTTCTGGCAATCACACATTTACATTTGTCTGGATTTATTGTGACTATATGCATCAATAAAGCTCTCTGCTTAATATAAACTGACGAGTGCTGTCGTACTAGATATATAATACAGTCCTTAAATAGATAAGGAATTGTGGAGGCTATCGACTCGATGCAGAAATTTTCATATGACAAAAAGACATCTGTCCATCTAGTTCAGCCTGTTATCCTGCAAGTTGATCCAGAAAAAGGCAAAAAAAACAAAACCCTGTGAGGTAGAAGCCAATTTCCCCCACTTTAGGCGCTGTGTGAGATTGTATGGAGGAGAGGGGGGGCGCTGTGTGAGATTGTATGGAGGAGGGGGGCCGCTGTGTGAGATTGTATGGAGGAGGGGGGCCGCTGTGTAAGATTGTATGGAGGAGGGGGGGCCGCTGTGTAAGATTGTATGGAGGAGGGGGAGCCGCTAAGTGAGATTGTATGGAGGAGAGGGGGGCCGCTGTGTAAAATTGTATGGAGGAGGGGGGTGATGTGAGAGATTGCATGGAGAGGGGGGTGCTTGTGAGATTGTATGGAGAGGGGGCCGCTGTGTAAGATTGTATGGAGGAGGGGGGGGCGCTGTATAAGATTGTATGGAGGAGGGAGGGGGCCGCTGTGTAAGATTGTATGCAGGGGGGCGCTGTGTGAGATTGTATGGATGGAGGGGGGGCGGCATTCCGTCGTAATACAAGTCTATGGCCAAGCACAGGGGATCCTTCTGGCATCCGCTCTGCTTGGCCATAGACTTGTATTATGACGGAGACGCCTTTTAAAGCGAGGCTCCAGATGGCGACCAAAATGGTCACCAATGCGACTTTGAATTTACAAATGGCAACAAGACATTTTAGTCTTGTCGCCATTTGTGCCTGGACCCGGCATTTACTGATACTAGGGTGTTCCCTCAGCATCACAGGGGAGAAGGAAGCTTTCCCTCCCCCCTGTGCTGAGGAGAGGGGAGGGCGCACTGCGCCACCAATTAGAGGGGCGGAGAGGGGGAGGTCGCATTGCGCCACTAATCATAACTATGTTTAATAAATGTACAAGAGGTGGGTGCCGCTGCAGAATCCCATAGTTGGCACCCGACCTGTATGATAGGGAGCTGTCATGCGCTGCAGTTAACCCCTCATGTGCGGCACCTGAGAGGTTAACTGCCACGGATCGCAGCTTCCTATCATACAGGTCGGGCGACGGCTATGTGATAATGAACCGGCACCCGCCTCCTGTACTTTTATTAAACATAGTTATCATTGGTGGCGCAGTGCGCCCAACCCCCCAGTATAATAAGCATTGGTGGCAGTGGCCACAGGTGACCCCCAGCCCTCCCGTCATTGGTGGCAGTGGTAGATTCTGATTGGAGCCCCGCGATTACACTTACCTCCTTGATCTCACAATTATAAAGGAAAGAGACAGACATTTAAGCACTAACCTATACCGGAAACCCACGGCCACCAACAATCTGCTGCAATGTTGCCTGTACCACGAGCCACACAAGAAAGGCAGCGGGAGATTAGGGAGGTAAACAAGTGGCTCAAGAACTGGTGTAGGAAGGAGGGGTTTGGGTTCCTGGAGAACTGGGCCGACTTCTCTGTCGGCTACAGGCTCTACCGTAGGGATGGTCTGCACCTCAATGGGGAAGGGGCAGCTGTTTTGGGGGAGAAGATGGCTAGAAGGCTGGAGGAGTGTTTAAACTAGGGACTGGGGAGGAGGGTAACTACATAATAGGAGGGGAAGATAGTGCAGATAGAGACCTGGGGCAAGGTAATGGAACTGGGGGAGGAATGGAAGGAGGAACTAGAACAGATCAGAAGGAAAGGTGTAGGGTAAGAAATATACACCAACCTCTTAATTGTTTGTACACTAATGCCAGAAGCCTAGCTAATAAAACTGGTGAACTGGAATTAGTGATGTGTGAGGAGGACTATGACATAGTGGGAGTAACTGAGACATGGCTGGATGATAGCTATGACTGGGCAGTTAACGTACAGGGTTACAATCTTTTAGAAAGGATCGTCAAAACCGGAGAGGGGGAGGGGTCTGCCTTTATGTAAAGTCATGCCTAAAGCCCACACTCCGGGAAGATATAAATGAGGGACATGAAGATGTGGAGTCACTGTGGGTAGAAATAAATGGAGCCAAAAACAATAATAAAATACTAATAGGGGTTTATTATAAACCACCCAATATATCAGAGACCACAGAAAATCTACTTCTAAATGAAATAGACGAGGCGGCAAATCATAATGAGGTCGTTATTATGGGGGACTTCAACTACCCAGATATAGACTGGGAAACTGAAACCTGTACATCTCATAAAGGAAACAGGTTCTTGGAAATAACCAAAGACAATTACCTTTCCCAACTGGTTCAGGACCCCACTAGAGGGACGGCCATACTGGACTTAGTATTAACCAATAGACCTGACAGAGCAACAGGTGTGCAGGTTGGGGGACACCTGGGAAACAGTGACCATAATATAATAACCTTCCAATTGTCATTCAAAAGAGCGTTTCTTCAGGGAGGAACAAAAATACCAAACTTCAAAAAAGCAAAACTTAGCCAACTAAGAGAGGCCATAGGCCTAACTAACTGGGACAAAGTCCTCAATGTAAAAGACACATAAAAACAGCCAAACTAGAGACCGAGAGATTAATCGCCAAAGAGAGTAAAACTAACCCTAAAATGTTCTTCAATTATATAAATACTAAAAAGTATAAACCTGAAGGTGTGGGCCCCTTACAGAGTAATGAGGGGGGAGTAGCAGAGAGCGATGAGGAGAAAGCGAAGCTGCTAAATAACTTTTTCTCCACTGTATTCGCTGAGGAAAATAAAATGTCAGATGAAATGCAGAGTATAAAAGTAAATTTCCCTTTAAAAGTGTCCTCTCTGACCCAGGAAGAGGTGCAGCAACGTCTTAAAAATATTAAAATAGACAAATCACCAGGACCGGATGGCATACACCCCCGTATCCTAAGAGAATTAAGTAATGTAATCGACAGACCCTTATTTCTGATATTTAAGGACTCTATACTGACGGGGAGTGTTCCACAGGATTGGCGCATAGCAAATGTGGTGCCAATATTCAAAAAGGGTCCAAAAACAGAGCCTGGAAACTATAGGCCGGTAAGTTTAACGTCTGTTGTGGGTAAACTGTTTGAAGGTTTTCTGAGAGATGCTATCTTGGAGTACCTCAATGAAAATAAGCAAATAACTCCATATCAGCATGGCTTCATGAGGGATCGGTCATGTCAAACCAATTTAATCAGTTTCTATGAGGAGGTAAGTTCTAGACTTGACCGCGGCGACTCAATGGATGTCGTATATTTGGACTTCTCCAAAGCGTTTGACACTGTACCACATAAAAGGTTAGTATACAAATGAGAATGCTTGGCCTGGGAGAAAATGTCTGTATGTGGGTAAGTAACTGGCTTAGTGATAGAAAACAGAGGGTGGTTATTAACGGTACATACTCAGATTGGGTCACTGTCACTAGTGGGGTACCACAGGGGTCTGTATTGGGTCCTATTCTCTTCAATATATTTATTAATGATCTTGTAGAAAGCTTGCACAGTAAAATATAAATTTTTGCAGATGACACTAAACTTTGTAAAGTAATTAACACAGAAGAGGACAGTGCACTGCTACAGCAGGATCTGGATAGACTGGAGGCTTGGGCAGAAAAGTGGCAGATGAGGTTTAACACTGACAAATGTAAGGTTATGCATATGGGAAGGAATAATGCAAGTCACCAGTACATACTAAATGGTAAAGCATTGGGTAACTCTGACATGGAAAAGGACCTAGGAATTTTAGTGAACAGCAAACTAAGCTGCAGAAACCAGTGTCAGACAGCTGCTGCCAAGGCCAATAAGATAATGGGTTGCATCAAAAGAGGCATAGATGCCCGTGATGAGAACATAGTCCTGCCACTTTACAAATCGCTAGTCAGACCACATATGGAGTACTGTGTACAGTTCTGGGCTCCTGTGAACAAGGCAGACATAGCAGAGCTGGAGAGGGTTCAGAGGAGGGCAACTAAAGTAATAACTGGAATGGGTGGACTACAGTACCCAGAAAGATTATCAAAATTAGGGTTATTCACTTTAGAAAAAAGACGACTGAGGGGTGATCTAATAACTATGTATAAATATATCAGAGGTCAGTACAGAGATCTCTCCCATCATCTATTTATCCCGAGGACAGTGACCATGACGAGGGGACATCCTCTGCGTCTGGAGGAAAGAAGGTTTGTACATAAACATAGAAGAGGATTCTTTACGGTAAGAGCAGTGAGACTATGGAACTCTCTGCCTGAGGAGGTGGTGATGGTAAGTTCACTAAGAGAGTTCAAGAAGGGCCTGGATGTATTTCTGGAGGGTAATAATATTACAGGTTATAGTTACTAGAGAGGGGTCGTTGATCCAGGGAGTTATTCTGATTGCCTGACTGGAGTCGGGAAGGAATTTTTCCCCCTAAAGTGAGGAAAATTGGCTTCTACCTCACAGGGTTTTTTGCCTTCCCCTGGATCAACTTGTAGGAAAACAGGCTGAACTGGATGGACAGATGTCTTTTTTCGGCCTTACAAACTATGTCACTATGTTACTATGTTAATGGACTAGCTGTCATCCTAGACCCCTCTGTAAAGGAATCCCTAAAGGACAATACCTTAGAATGAAACAGAATTGTTCCCATTCAGCAGATTTTAAAGTGGCTGCAGACGACCTGAGGCACAAGTTCCTGAACAGAGGTTACCCAGATGAAGTCCTAAAACAGGCATACCACCATGCCCGATGTAAGGACAGGAAGGAACTCCTAGTCCCAAAGACACCAGAACACACGGACGGGAATGTGAGAATTATTGGTATATACGACGCAGCATCCAATGCAGCGAGAGATATTTTGGTGCGCCATTGGGAAATCTTAAAAACAGACCCAGATATTGGAAACCAAATCAGTGCTACACCACTCATAACATACCGGAGAGGACGCAACCTACGGGACCGCCTCGTACACAGTTTCCTGACACCAAAACACCCCCAAACATGGCTGTCACAATATCACAGGCTACTTTCAATGTCGGGGATGTGTGACCTGTAGCTCGTTGAGAGTGGGCAGAAATTTTAGCAGCACAATCACCAACTAGATGATCCTACATTAATTGTAGAACGAGGGGGGTCATTTACTTAATCACATGTTCTTGCGGACTACAATATGTGGGCAAGACGACCCGAGAATTAAAGAAACAGATCGGTGAACATCTGGGCGATATTAGAAATTATTGAGATACACCGATTGCTAAACATGTAAATGATGTAGACAATGGCGATCTGAGGGTCCTAGCTTTTCAGGGTATTGAACATGTTCGGTACCCAAGTAGAGGGGGCGATTTGGACAAGAAACTATTACAAAAAGAACTGGAGTGGATTTTTCGGCTAGAAACAGAAACCAAAAGGGCTAAATGATAGAAGTAGCTATACCTGCTTCCTGGGGAAATAACCACTCTTACAGATACCTATTATTCTGGAATGGCTCATCCAATAACCTAATAGGAGCTAATCCGGAATTGGGCCTCGAGGAGAGAGTAATACATCGGCTCTCATGGCCCTCTATCTGTAATTTTGTCCCCCCCCCCCTTCTTCTTTCTTGTTTTTTCAAGATATTTCTCGTTTTTTACCTTCTGAGCCTTTTACGTCCTACTGTGGGTTATCAACCAAGTAACAACATACACCCATCATAGGGTTACATTTGAGATACATTACTTATTCTACCCTCCTATGTAGATAACATGTAAATGTATAGGTCAATATGTATACTCTGTCACCCAGCAGCTTACTGTATGGGTCACCTATATGCACCTCTGCTGAGGAACGGCCCCACCTCACTACTCTTATTTATCTCTTTGGGCTTTTCAGATATTTTCTGGTCCGCCTAATGATCCCCTCATTTACCCTATTGCGTAGGTAGGCATCTATTCTACACACAGGATCGGCCTTCAGAGAGGAGAGCGCAGCGAAGATGTTACCACGCCCCCTCTCGCGGATTGGCCTCCTAGACCAGCGCCTTCCTCGCTGCTCTCTACAAATAGAGAGGGAGGCCGTGCCCCGCCATACCAGTGTCGGCGAGCTGCCTGATTACACGTGCAGCGTCTCCTGCTCTTTCCTATTATTATCAGCGCTCCACTCTTTTCCTATAATACAGCCCACACTCCTAATGAGAAAGCATGTATATGCTATCAGAAACGCGTTGAGTAGGGGCCTCTGTGAGCTATTTTGGCAGGTTGCAAGATAGGTAGGGGTCCTCTCCCATAGTCAACGTTTATGGTCCTTATGGAGGGGATCCAGATTGATTTAGACCAAAGCAACATCTTCTGAGTAGGATTTGGTGAGACTCTAGATTATTGCCAGTACTGATGGGTATCGCATCCCCTACCTCTGGGATATTTTGTTAGATACATACCAGCATTTTTACTGGGTGGCAGGTATTAACAACCACAGCTACCCAGGGACTTTTCCCTATGCCAGATCTCTGGATAGGGAAATATGTTCCACTAAGGCAGTTGATCTACCTCACCATGGGGCCTTACCAGATATCTGCTCTGTAAACTAAGAAGCTATATCCGAGGGTCCATTCGTATCAGGGATTCCAACATGAGGAGTTCATGCTAGATGAAAGGTATAATACACTGTGGGTATCCATAAACGGTGTTACACCTTCCTCCCTTTCACCCTGACATTAAGTGTGAGCCTACACCTTCACACTTATAGGGATTCAGCGACTTATACACTGTATATTTTATTCAGTATCTCTAATAAAATTTTGTTATTTTATTTTACAAACCGTCGCTTGTTGACAGTACGCCCATGTTCACTAAAATTCCTATAAAATTCCTTTTCCATATCAGTGTTATCCAGTGTTTTACTATTTAGTATGTACTTGTGACTTGCATTACCCCTTCCCATGTGCATAACTTTACATTTGTCAATGTTAAACCTCATCTGCCACTTATCTGCTCAAGCCTCCAATCTATCCAGATCCATCTTTAGCAGTGTACTGTCCTCTTCTGTGTTAATTACTTTACACAGTTTAGTGTCAACTGCAAAAACTGATATTTTACTGTGCAAGCCCTCTACAAGATCATTAATACATATATTTTTCAGAGAATAGAGCCCAATACTGACCCCTGTGGTTCCCCCATAGTGACCCAATCTGAGTGTGTACAATTAATGACCATCCTATTTTCCATTACTGAGCCAGTTACTTAACCACATACAGACATTCTCCCCCAGTCCAAGCATTCTCATTTTATATACTAACCTTTTATGTGGTACAGTATCAAATGCTTTGGCATTCAAAGTCAAGATATACAACAGCAATTGATTATCCGTGGTCAAGTCTAGAACCTAGCTCCTCTTAGAAAATGATTTAATTAGTTTGACATGACCGATCCCTCATGAAGTATGTTGCTATGACGCTATTTGCTTATTTTCATTGAGGTACTCCAAGATATCATCTCTTTAATCTTCAAACAGTTTACCCACGACAGATGTTAAACTTACCGGCCTATAGCTTCTGGGCTCTGTTTTTGGACCATTTTGAATATTTGCACCACATTTGCTATGCGCTAATCCTGTCGAACACTCCATGTTGGTATAGAGTCCTTAAATATCAGAAATAATGGTCTGGCTATGACATTACTTAATTCTCTTAGGATACGGGGGTGTAACATAGTAACATCGTTTATAAGGTCGAAAAAAGACATCTGTAAATCCAGTTCGGCCTGTTATCCTGCAAGTTGATCCAGAGGAAGGCAAAAAAAACCCTTGTGAGGTAGAAGCCAATTTTCCTCACTTTAAGGGAAAAAATTCCTTCGCGATTCCAATCAGGCAATCAGAATAACTCCCTGGATCAATGACCCTTCTCTAGTAACTATAACCTGTAATATTATTACCCTCCAGAAATACATCCAGGCCCCTCTTGAACTCTTTTAGTGAACTTACCATCACCACCTCCTCAGGCGCAGACAGTTCCATAGTCTTACTGCCCTTACCGTAAAGAATCCTCTTCTATGTTTGTGAACGAACCTTCCTTAAGACGCAGAGGATGTCCCCTCGTCACAGTCACAGTCCTCGGGATAAATAGATCATCGGAGAGATCTCTGTACTGACCCCTGATATATTTATATATTGTTATTAGATCACCCCTCAGTCGTCTTTTTTCTAAGGTGAATAACCCTAATTTTGATAATCTATCTGGGTACTGTAGTCCACCCATTCCAGTTATTACTTTAGTTGCCCTCCTCTGAACCCTCTCCAGCTCTGCTATGTCTGCCTTGTTCACAGGAGCCCAGAACTGTACACAGTACTCCATGTGTGGTCTGACTAGTGATTTGTAAAGTGGCAGGACTATGTTCTCATCACGGGCATCTATGCCTCTTTTGATGCAACCCATTATCTTATTGGCCTTGGCAGCAGCTGTCTGACACTGGTTTCTACAGCTTAGTTTGTTGTTCACTAAAATTCCTAGGTCTTTTTCCATGTCAGTGTTACCCAGTGTTTTACCATTTAGTATGTACTGGTGACTTGCATTATTCCTTCCTATGTGCATAACCTTACATTTGTCAGTGTTAAACCTTATCTGCCACTTCTCTGCCCAAGCCTCCAATCTATCCAGATCCATCTGTAGCAGTGTACTGTCCTCTTCTGTGTTAATTACTTTACACAGTTTAGTGTCATCTGCAAAAATTGATATTTTACTGCGTAAGCCTTCTACAAGATCATTAATAAATATATTGAATAGAATGTGGCCCAGTACTGACCCCTGTGGTACCCCACTAGTGACAGTGACCCAATCTGAGTGTGTACCGTTAATAACCACCCTCTGTTTTCTATCACTGAGCCAGTTAATTACCCACATACAGACATTTTCTCCCAGTCCAAGCATTCTCATTTTATATACCAACCTTTTATGTGGTACAGTGTCAAATGCTTTGGAGAAGTCCAGATATACGACATCCATTGATTCGCCGCGGTCAAGTCTAGAACTTACCTCCTCATAGAAACTGATTAAATTAGTTTGACATGACCTATCCCTCATGAAGCCATGCTGATAAGGCTTTATTTGCTTATTTTCATTGAGGTACTCCAAGATAGCATTTCTTCAAACAGTTTACCAATGACAGATGTTAAACTTACCGGCCTATAGTTTCCGGGCTCTGTTTTTGGACCCTTTTGAATATTGGCACCACATTTGCTATGTGCCAATCCTGTGGAACACTCCCTTTCAGTATGGAGTCCTTAAATATCAGAAATAAGGCTCTGGCTATGACATTACTTAATTCTCTTAGAATACAGGGGTGTATGCCATCCGGACCTGGCGATTTGTCTATTTTAATCTTTTTAAGACACTGCTGTACTTTTTCCTCAGTCAGACATGGCACTTTTAATGGGGAATTTACTTTTATATTCTGAATTTCATCTGACAGTTTATTTTCCTCAGTGAATACAGTGGAGAAAAAAATATTTAGTAGCTTTGCTTTCTCCTCATCGCTCTCTGCAACTCCCCCCTCATTACTCTGTAAGGGGCCGACACCTTCAGATTTATACTTTTTAGTATTTATATAATTGAAGAACATTTCTGGTCCCGGCGATTTGGCTATTTTAATCTTTTTAAGACGCTGCTGTACTTCTTCCTAGGTCAGGGCAGGGCACTTTTAATGGAGAATTTACTTTTACATTTCGGGATGTCTTGCAAACAGGACACAGGCAGATTCAGACCAGGGACTAACAGAATACTTTATTACACATAAAATAAAAGAACATGACAGTAACCTACACAGGTTAGGCAAAAGTGGTAGCACTACCACAGAACCAAGTGCACTGGCAGACCAGAGGCAAAACCCAGAGGGCAGAGAGCCAGTGAGCCCCGTTCTTCACAAAGCCCCTGAAGGTGGGGATGAACTGAGCCGAGGGCTCACTGGTGACACCTCCAGAAAGGTCCTGGTAAACTTGGCTGCTACCTGCAGAGAACCACGCTGGTGCAAGCAACAGCGGAAACAGATAACAGGACTGGAATCCAACCAAAGACAGGACATGGATCAGCTCGACAAGACAAACGGGAACCAGCACACAAGCAGATGCCTGAACCCCAGGCAAAATGGGAGCATGGTGATCTCAGGCAGAGCTGCAAACCCTCCCTCCGGTAGACCCAGGAGCCCCCTCAAGAAGTCATGGACAAACACAGGAATAGAAGCAGTTAGGCACAGCAGGACAGACATGGAACAGCCAGGATCAGAAGCAGTTTAGCACTGCCAGGCTAGACATAGGACAGGATCAGAAGCAGTTTAGCACTGCCAGGCTATCAGACGCAGTTAGAGCACTGCTAGGCTAGACATGGAACAGAGTGGACTCAGACAGAGAACAGGTACAGAGGAAAAGGCAAGGTATGCACAAGGATAACAACATCAACATCATCACAGGACAGGTACAGAAGAACAGACAAAGCAACAACAACAAAGCATTACCAGATGACACCACAAACAAGGGCTGATGGCAAAAACCCCGGGGTCAGCAGCAAGGAGTTACACCCAATAAGGCACAAGACAGACTGACCTCCTGGATGAGCAGTAAGGTGCTACACCTAGCAAGACACAAGATAGACTGACCTCAACACCCACAGCTCACAGATGGATATCACTGAGATAACGAGGTCTTGAGGGCTGCACTTTAGGACAAAGACTGGGAGCAACTATTGTCACATAATGACACTAATTCTAAAAGGGAGTGCTTTAAATCTACTTTGGATAAGTATATTGTTAAATACATTTCTATAGGTAACAAGTACAGATGTAGCAGCACTAGCGATCACAGGAGAATCGCGTGAGCGCAGAACAATATCGTAGAGTACGCATCTGATGATTTGTACGCTAATGCTATTCAATGTACGCTAATGCAAACGCATTCGTATGCTAATGCTATGCATTGTACGCTACTGCGTACGCATTCTTATGCTAATGCTATTCATTGTATGCTACTTCGCACGCATTTGTATGCTAATGCATACGCATTGTATGCTAATGCATACCAATTCACCTAATTAGCGTACTTTTACTGCGAGTGAAAGGAGTGAAAGAGGAGAAGTCGCGATTAGTTAGCAACGCTATGTGAAAACAGTGATCGCTAGGGCTGCTACATCTGTACAAGCAAATAAAATCAACCTCCCCCATGGCTTGTAAAAAGTGCAATAAATGACAAAAAGATGGCAACGGGGTGTTGGTCACAGGGGATCAAGAGAAGGCAGGGCTCCTAAATGGGTTCTTTAGCTCTATATATACAAAAGAAGAGAGGGCATCTCATGAGGGTGGTGCCACTGGTGGAAATACCTCAAATAACATACTTACCTTGCTGACTGTAGATATTGTCCTTAATATGGTAAAAACATTAAAAGTGAACAAGGCCCCAGGTCCAGATAGATTACACCCTAGTGTCCTAAAGAAGCACAGTTCAGGTATTGTTTTGCCTCGGTTCATAACATTTACAGATTCTTTAATGACCTGCATTGTACCAAGAGACATTCCCCCTTACTTAAAGTCAAGCCGTCCTCGGATTGTGCTTAGGAGGTGCTCGTAGGGTGCCCAAGGGAAATTAAAGTGCTGCATTACGTATCTGGAAGACTGACATAAAGCTACCAATAGGTTCCTGCCCTTGTGAGTAGGGTGTCCAATCACAGTTTCTCTCTCGGTATAACCAGTGAAACAAAAAGTCTGCACCAAGCGATCATTCCTGGCTTTCTTTTAAATATCCTGACCTCGGACACTGATGCAGGCCTTGCACCATATCAGAGTCTCTGCTGCAGGTCGGAGTTTGATAGGTTTAGCATCCTTGATGCGAACATGGCATATTTCACCCTGGCGGTTGCCAAATTTTTGTTGGGCAGCTAGCACCTGGATGGTCTGGGTTATGGCATGTTGTGTTACAGAGGGTGCAGTTACTAGAGCTTTCTTCAGAGCTTCCAGCACTTCCGTGTAGCAGTTGCCAAGTACATTCATCCCCAGGACAACAAGGTAATTGTCATCTTCTGGAACCTGAATCATGACTACCCCTTGATGTGGGAGTTTGGTACCTTCAATCTGTAAGGTAGGTTCCCAATAACCTAAGATAGGTACTGTTTGGCCATTAGTGGCTATGATGTGGAGCCAGGATTCTGGAGGTTGTGTCAGCTGGACTCCGTTCTGGCATCTTTTGAATGCTGCTTGCCGGATGGTAGTTACTTGAGATCCGGTATCAATTAAAGCACAAAACTTCACTCCATTGATGCCAACTTCAATCACGAGTGCCCACATACTTAGGCATAAAGGCTGGATCGTTGGGACCTAGTATTCTTCCTCCTGAGGGGCGGTCCTTGGCCTCAGGGGATACCCATTTAACTGCCAACACTCCCTTTCAGTGTGTCCAGGCTTCTGACAATGCTGGCATATGCGTTTTCTGGAGCTACGATATCCAGGATTTGACACTCTACTGGTCAGCCGACGTCGCTTTTCCCGTGGACCGGGTGTAAGATGACCTTGTGAAGTGGAATTCCCCTTCTCAGTCTTAGGCTGATGTTCCAATCGCTCTAGCTGCTTCCTCATTCTCTCCATATTCTCAGCTAGTAGGGAGACTTGAGCAGTCAGGGCCGCGACAGCATCTGGGACAGCTGCCTGGGAACCATGTTCAGCTATCTGGCCATAGACAGTAGATCGCAGGACAGGCGATTTCTTCTGGACTTCAGGGGGTTCAGACTGTTGACCTTCTCCCAGAATACCAATAGCAAGCTCCTTAAAATCTAAGGGTCTATGTGGATAACTGCACGCAGAGCTTCTTGCAGGGACAGGGCAAAGTCTCTCAAAGTCTGCTTTGACTGCTGTCGCTTTCCAAAGAAGCGCATCTTTAGCTCAGAGGCGGTCCTAGTTTCAAAGGTGGTACTGAGCCTGTCTAGGATCTGCTCAGCTGTTTTTCGCTCTGGCCAAGGCCAGGACTTGACCTCCCGGAGTGCAGCTCCCTGTAACTGGCCAATCAGGATCTCCACTTTCTGGTCCTGAGATACTGGATATAGCTTAAAGGTAGCTAACATTTTATCACGGAATTCCCTGAGTGAATGGGGTTCTCCTAAATAACTTGGGAGCCAAGGTGCTCCAAAGTAATATGGCATAGTCAGAGGCATGATGCATGTGGCTGCAGCAGCTGCTGGTGTATCACCGCAGTCCAAGTGGGTGCTATCTTCGCTGTCAGACATGGCTTTTGCTACCTTGTATCAAACTAGAGGGTTCAGTGCCAGTTAGAATGCAATTTGAGTACACGTTGCTATGGGTAACAGCAACAAAATTGGTGAGTGGCTCCTTTAAGAGTCGCTGCAACTTCTCAATTTTGTAGAGTATGATGCTCTAGCAAGCAGATTATAGCCCATAACAGTCTTTAGCAAGATTATTTTCCCAGTGGTACTCACTCAGACCTCTGGACATTGCTTCTTAGGATCCAGGGAAGAAAAAAGCAGCATTTTCCCTTTTCCAAGATGGCCGCCGATTCACTTCCTGTATGGGTTGCAGTTGATTTCTTTGTCCTCCTGGGAACTTGTACTTCTGGGTACTGTTCCTCCTGCTGGAAGATTGGTTCCTCTGTGGAGGCGGGCTGTTTGGGGTCCTCCCCTCTGCTTGGTGGATGTCTTCCTTCTCCAGAGCTGATGCCCACATCCAAGATGGCTGATTAACCCGTTTTGCCACAGTTCAGCAACTAATATAGACTCACACTTTCCAGCAGTAAGTACATGCAATAAAGTCTCTTGTAGGGGGTTTTACAGATAGAGGGGGCTTCCTAAGCACAAAAATTAGATCCTGTTCCTTGACACCAATTGCAGTGCCCAGGGTGCCATGGTTGCTACGGGGGCGACCCTTTCCCCCTCCAGGGCCCTCTAAGGCGATTTTCTTTTATGTCCCAGTGGTAGGAGTGCCAAGGGGTATTTAGGCCACTTAAGTCTTTGGTGGGATTGTCACAGTGTTCCTACCTTGTGAGACGAACAGGCCCCAGGCGGTGGCTCCGGTTGCAGAAAATTACTAGTATTAGTAATTGAGGGTCGTCAGGTGGGAATGATGCGCAGACTTGTGGGAATGGTCCAACGTAGTTTTATTAACTGAACTTTGAAAGCAGATGACTCAGTTCATCCTTCAGCTTGGTGTCCAGCAAGTGCAGCTATTGCTTATACTTGGCAGATTCTTGGAAATTCAGGTTTCAAGCTTCCTGTTCTAAGCTGAGGTTACCTCTTAAGTCTGGCTTCCCTTGAGAGTATTGTAGTGCCTAGTAGTAGCCTGTAGTGCCATATTGCAGGCTATATTACTCTGTCTTTAGGGTATAGCAGAGCTGAAAGTGCTCCACTGTCCTGCACATGTTCTCCCTGATCAGGGTACAGGGGACAACTCTCTGACTATGACTCTGTCATTTCCTCCTCACTGCAGGAAGTTGGAAGAGCTTAACTTCTCTCCAGCAGAGGGGGTCAGAATGGACTAAGGACCGTACCATTCTGGTAACACTACATCTGAATCTGCCATAGTTATTACTGACACCTGCTGGTACACCAGGTACATTACATGGGAAACAGTTGCATAACATTGAATATAATACATATTAATGCTGGTGATGACATTAATGCACAGAATTACATTTCCAGAGTAGCACACAGATAGAAGCTGGTTACGCAGAGTTGTAACACTACTCTGTGGTGTTACAAATGTGGTTCCCATTTTCAAAAACGGTGCTAGGTCTTCACCAGGAAATTATAGACCAGTAAGCTTAACATCTATAGTGGGAAAAATATTTGAGGGCCTTCTATGGGACTACGTACAGGATTATGTAACTGTCAATAATATAATAAGTGATAGTCAACATGGTTTTACTAAGAACAGAAGCTGTCAAACTAACCTGATTTGTTTTTATGAGGAAGTGTATCGAAGTCTGGACAGAGGGAAGGCTGTCGATATTATGTTTTTGGACTTTGCAAAGGCATTTGATACTGTCCCACACAGACGACTAATAGGTAAATTGAGGTCTATTGGTTTAGAAAATATAATTTGTAATTGGATTAAAAATTGGCTTCATGATCGTATCAAAAGAGTTATGGTCAATAACTCCTACTCTAAATGGTCCCCGGTTATAAGTGGTGTACCCCAAGGTTCTGTGCTGGGTCTGCTATTATTTAACTTATTCAATAATGACATAGAGGATGGGATTAATAGTGCTGTTTCAATTTTTGCAGATGGCACCAAACTTTGTAATATGGTACAGTCTATGGAAGATGTTAATAAGTTACAAACTGACTTGGACAAACTTACAGTTTGGGCCTCCACTTGGCAAATGAGGTTCAATATAGATAAAACTAAAGTTATGCACTTGTGGGCTAATAATTTGCATTCAGCATATGTCCTAGGGGGAGTAAAACTGGGAAAGTCACTTGGTGAGAAGGATCTGTATTAGTAGATCATAGACTAAATAACAGCATGCAATGCCAGTCAGTTGCCTCTAAGGCCAACAGAATCTTGTCTTCTATTAAAAGAGGTGTGGACTTGCGGGACAGGGATGTAATATTGCCACTATACAAAGCGTTGGTGCAGCCTCAACTGGAATACGCAGTTCAGTTCTGGGCACCAGTCCATAAAAAGGATTCCCTGGAGTTAGGAAAAGTACAGAGGAGAGCAACTAAACTCATAAAGGGCCTGGAAGATCTTAGTTATGATCAAAGATTAAGTGTCCTCAGTGAATAGAGTGGAGAAAAAAATATTTAATAGCTTTGCTTTCTCCTCATCGCTCTCTGCAACTCTCCCCTCATTACTCTGTAAAGGGACGACACCTTCAATTTATAATTTTTACCATTTATATTATCGAAGAACATTTTAGGGTTAGTTTTACTCTCTTTGGCAGTTAATCTCTCGGGCCCTAGTTTGGCTGCTTTTATTAATCTTTTACATATTCTATTTTTTTCATTATAGTTTTTCAATGCTTCTTCGTTACACTCCAGTTTTAGTGATTTAAGTGCTTTCTTTTTGTCATTTATTGCTTTCTTTACATTTCTATTTATCCACATTGTGTTTTTCTTGTTCCTTACCCTTTTATCTCTATAAGGTATGTACCTCTCACAATTAGATTTTAGGATGCTTTTAAAAATATCCCATTTTGTGGCTGTATTTTTATTTTTGAGGACTTTGTCGCAGTTAGGCCACAAGCATCTCTTAGGCTTCATTCACACGCCCGTATTTGTGCTCATCCTAGAAAACGGTCAGTTTTTTGCGGATCCGTTGTTCCGCAAAAAACTCAGTTTTTCCAGGACATCCGTTCCGTTTTTCCGTAAAAAATGGAAAGGATGTATCCATATGTCAAGGATGAATAACATCTGTACCTTTTCTTTTTTTTTCTCCCCTCCTGAAATGGAATCCGCAATACGGATGACATGCGGATGCCTTTCCGCATGTCTTCCGCATTTTTTGCGGATCCATAGACTTTCATTGTGCTACGGACCGCAATTAGGGAGAAAAGTAGGACAGGAGGATTTCTTTATACGGACACACGGAGGCGGACACCACACGGTGTACTGTCCGCATTTTTTCAGGACCCATTGAAATGAATGGATCCGCATCCTATCCGCATAATTGTCCGCAATTGCAGAAACGGATGCGGAAAGGATGCGGACACATTATACGGACGTGTGAATGAGGCCTTAGGCTAAATTTTGCTTTTTTGAAGATTGATATTTTTGGATTGGAAGGTTATTACTTTATGGTCAGTATTTCCCAACCTGTACATCTGTTGTTCTGTCAGATCTATTGGTTAATACTAAGTCCAGTATGGCCATCCCTCTAGTTGGGTCCTGAACCAGTTGGGAAAGGTAATTGTCTTTAGTTATTGCCAAGAACCTGCTTCCTTTATGAGATCTACAGATTTCAGTTACCCAGTCTATTATGAAGTGCCACATAATAACAACCTCATTATGATTTAGTAGTAGATTTTCTGTGGATTCTGGTATATTAGATGGTTTATAATAAACTCATATTGGTATTTTATTATTGTATAAGTATTTCTGCCCACAGTGACTCCACATATTTAGTATGGTCAGTGTGGGCTTTAGACAGGACAGGATCTTCCCCTCCTATAATGCTATTACCCTCCCCCCCAGTCCCTTTAAACACTCCTCCAACCTTCAAGCTATCTTCTCCCCCAAAAAAGCTGCCCCGTACCTAGTAAGATGCAGCCCATCCCTACTATACAGACTATAGCTGACTGAAAAGTCGGCCCAGTTCTCCAGGAATTCAAACCCTCCTTCCTACACCAGTTCTTGAGCCACTTGTTTACTTCCCTAATCTGCCTCTGCCTTTCTTGTGTGGCTCGTGGTACAGGTAGCACTTCGGAAAACACCTTCAGGTTTATTATGATATGATAGGACCCATTTTGACTTTGGTACCTGGAATAGAGTTGAATAAAAACCTTCTCCAATCTCTTAGTATGGCACCGAAATAATCACTCCATTGTCTAATAGTTCGGTCATTTCTCTTAAGAAAGCTAAATGTCTTGGGGAACCTGCCCTCAGGTCTTAATCCTGACTCTTTATAGTGAGGGAGTTTTATGGCTTAGGTCTGTAACTTTCTTTAAAGATATTTCTTACCCAGGAACCAACAGAAAAAAGTAAGGTGATCCCATTGAGTAGTGTTGGCTGACTGGGATAGGGGTCTGAAGAGGAGGCCTTTGGATTTATTGACCTTCTTCCACTCCAATCCTTTTTTCTGATCCTTTAAGCCATAGAGCCCTCCTAGCCAAGTTAGATAATGTAGTTGCCCTGGCAGATAACCTTAAAGCGTCTGCTGATACAGCTGATATAAAATCTACAGCCTTTGCCATGGTAGGAATAGCCTCTAGCAGCTGTGCTCGAGGTTTTATTTACAATATGACACTATAACTAAACAAATCATACTTTGAGAGATCATGCTGCCAAAGTAGTGGCAATATTAGGCTTAAATGATGCTGTAGATGTTTCCCAATTTTTCCAAGATAAGCGTCTGCTCTCTTATCCATTGGGTCTTTTAATGACCCAAGATCCTCAAATGGTAAAGATGACTTTTTATTAACTTCAGCTACATAAAAACATCCTCTTCATTAAACGGATACATTTTTTTTTACTTCATCTAGGGATGAAGAATTTTTCATCTGGCTTATTCCATTCTCTATTGATTAGAGCTTTAACGTTCTCCTGTACTTGAAAGAATCTAGACTTTCTAGGCTTAAAGGGGTTGTCTCACTTCAGCAAGTGGCATCTCTTATGCAGAGAAAGTTAATACAAGCCACTTATGAATGTATTGGTATTATCCATATTGCCTCCTTTTTGGGCTGGATTCATTTTTTCATCCCATTACACACTGCTCGTTTCGATGGTTACAACCACCCTGCAATTCAACAGTGGTGGCCGTGCTTGCAAATTATAGGAAAAACCAATAGCCTGTGTGTGCTTCCATGGTCTCAGGCACCAGAGAGGCCAACGCTTTTTCATGTAGTGTGCAAACATGACCATCACTGCTGGATTACACCAGCAGACATATTGGGGTATAACTCCTCCAGGAATAACATGTCAGTTTCAGAATTGAGCTTCTGTCACTCCATGCGCTGCCCTTTCTTCCTGCATGACTGCTGAGGAGATCACGATTTAGGGAAACTAACCACTTTTCAGAGGTTTGCAGCTCCTACTCCTTCCCATAGTGGCTGGCCAGTGTCTCCTCTTGTAAGGAGTGCACTAAACCTCCTTGCTGAAGACTGCTGACCTCTTACTGTTCCACCATGGAATGAATGTGTTACTTCTGACACTCAACAGCACCACGCTCAAGAACAACTGCTGCCTTCCACAGCAACCACCAGTCGTACTTGCCTACAGGAAGGAAACCCCCACAGGAAGGAAACCCCCACACTGGAACACCACCCAGCTGCAGCGTAAAGGGAGTAGGCAAGAGAGGAACAACGGACTACACAGCGGCTTCTAGTTGAGACTTACGTTGTCAGGTAATCTCCACATAGTAACATATAACCAAAGACCCTGCAGCCTCAACCAGAATTCTGGAGAGTTCCAAAACCTAGTCCTATGGACAGGAAACAGGAAACTAAGCAGGAGGATATGGATCCTTTTAAGTGATTTGGAAGTTCCTGTTTCCTGCCCGGATGGGGAATAGATTATCACAGGTGCTGTAATAGGGCGTAATGGAAAATAGAAACTTGCTATGATCACTCTCACTACCATCTTAAATATACAAGGAAAATTAAAAGAACTGGAAAACTTAATGTGATTGAGCTGAGATTAACAAAGTATAAACTGCTAGTGATGCTTGATCATCACACAACTTAGGTGGTGTAACCTTTACTTTATGTTCTGCAGCAGGGTACTGTATATGTTGAGGCAGGGTCACATTAATACTGTGTGGACCCTCCCTTTGCTATGATTCAGGCTGCTACTCTAGAATGGTAACGGTCATACAGATGCTGGTTATCCCCCTACGATATGTCATTCCAAGCTCTTTCAACATGGACCTGTAGTTCTGCCAAGGTGGTTGTTAGCTGCTGTGCATAGAAGATCCACAATCCCATCCAATCCCAGACTTTCTCAATGGTGGAGAGATCTGGCGATTGAGCTGCCCAGGGGAGCTGCTGAGTACCCTGAAGAGTATGTTGTGTCGCATCAGTGGTCAGTTTGTGGGTGGGTATTAATTTGTTGGAACACTACATCTCATGTAGTCTGTCAGTAAGACTGGCTCTAGGAGGTACTGAAGATATGAATGTTTCCTCCATGAATACCAGACAGAAACAGCCACAGTAACTAATGGCGACCCACACTGTGACATCTAGTGTTGATCATGTGTGTCTCAGTGCTATGCATAATGGCAGTAGGCTCTCACCAACCCTCCTGCGAACTCTGATGTTACCATCAATGGCATACAATAGTGATGAAAGTAGGCTCTGCCTTGGTACTAATGATGGCCGCATTAGAGAACTAATAGGGAAGGGTTATTGCAGCTAGTAAGCTTATACAGAACACAGTCAGATTACACTTTAGCCTCTAGCCTCAAATTCTGCTTCTTAGGCTGTGCTCACATCTGTATTGGAGGCTTTGTTAGGACCCTCCGTTGAGGGTTTTGTAAAACAAATATTGGAAAGAATAGTTAGCTTACAGGACTATTTTGTCCGGTAAAATACAGGACTCCCTAACAGAGATCCTGTTATAGTCAATTGGGTCCATCTGGTACCAATAGTCTCAGTTATGTGCCGGATATCCTACTGTGGTATGTTATTATTTTTGTTGTTTTGGTCCTATAACAGAGCAGAATAACGGAAATGATTGAGGATGATCTGAAAACGGCCTACTCTCAAGGCAACACTTGGTAAATGTGCTGCCGCAAAAAGGGCATCCTGGAATTATCAAAGCAGAAGCCATGTAAATATCCATTCAGTATTTAGTATTAGCATAACCACTCCAACTATGTTTAGCTCAAGTAGAGTGAAGTTGTGTCAGCATATATGAAGGAGTCAGCAATGCTCGTCTGTGCTTGAATACCATCCATCCATCTCATCTGAAAGAAAGCTAATGAGCAAAGGAACTCATCCAGAACAGAAGTACAGTGCCTTGCGAAAGTATTCTGCCCCCTGGAACTTTTCAACCTTTTGCCACATTTCAGGCTTCAAACAAAAAGATATAACATTTTACATTTTTGGTGAAGAATCAACAACAAGTGGGTCACAATTGTGAGGTGGAACGAAATTTATTGGATCATTTAAACTTTTTTTTGTAATAATAAAACTGAAAAGTTGGGTGTGCAAAATGATTTGGCCCATTTACTTTCAGTTCAGAAAACTCACTCCAGAAGTTCATTGAGGATCTCTGAATGATCCAATGTTGTCCTAAATGACTGATGAAGATAAATAGAATCCACCTGTGTGTAATAAAGTCTCTGTATAAATGCACCTGCTCTGTGATAGTCTCAGGGTTCTGTTTAAAGCACAGAGAGCATCATGAAGACCAAGGAACACACCAGGCAGGTCAGTGATACTGTTGTGGAGAAGTTTAAAGCCGGATCTGGATACCAAAAGATTTCCCAAGCTTTAAAAATCCTAAGGGGCACTGTGCAAGCGATCATATTGAAATGGAAGGAGTATCAGACCACTGCAAATCTACCAAGACCCGGCCGTCCCTCTAAACTTTCATCTCAAACAAGGAGAAGACTGATCAGAGATGCAGCCAAGAGGCCCATGATCACCCTGGATGAACTGCAGAGATCTACAGCTGAGGTGGGAGAGTCTGTCCATAGGACAACAATCAGTCGAACACTTCACAAATCTGGCCTTTATGGAAGAGTGGCAAGAAGAAAGCCATTTCTCAAATATATCCATAAAAAGTCTCGTTTACAGTTTGCCACAAGCCACCTGGGAGACACACCAAACATGTGGAAGAAGGTGCTCTGGTCAGATGAAACCAAAATCCAACTTTTTGGAAACAATGCAAAACAATATGTTTGGCGTAAAAGCAACACAGCTGAACACACCATCCCCACTGTCAAACATGGTGGTGGCAGCATCATGGTTTGGGCCTACTTTCCATCAGCAAAGACAGGGAAGATGGTTAAAATTGATGGGAAGATGGATGGAGCCAAATACAGGACCATTCTGGATGAAAACCTGTTGGAGTCTGCAAAAGACATGAGACTAGGACGGAGATTTATCTTCCAACAAGACAATGATCCCAAACAGAAAGCAAAATCTACAATGGAATGGTTCAAAAATAAACGTATCCAGGTCTTAGAACGGCCAAGTCAAAGTCCAGACCTGAATCCAATTGAGAATATGTGGAAAGAGCTGAGAACTGCTGTTCATAAACGCTCTCCATCCAACCTCAAACAGCTCGAGCTGTTTTGCAAAGAAGAATGGGCAAGAATTTCAGTCTCTAGATGTGCAAAACTGATAGAGACATACCCCAAGCGACTTGCAGCTGTAATCGCAGCAAAAGGTGGTGCAACAAAGTATTAATGCAAGGGGGCCGGATAATTTTGCGCGCCCCACTTTTCAGTTTTATTATTACAAAAAAAGTTTAAATGATCCAATAAATTTCGTTCCACTTCACAATTGTGACCCACTTGTTGGACTAAAGGCTATGGACATTTTTACAGGTATTTTTTTTTTACTATTGCATTGTACTCATTTTGGGTTCATTCTGTAAACAGGTTTTTTCAAATGGTCTCCATAAAAAGATTTCAAGAATTTTTTTCTCTACAGTTTTAATTTTCAGTGTATTTACAAACTACTGCTTCCCCTTCCTAATTAAACTGTCAGAGAGTTGCTCTGTTGGCTCAATCTGTAGCTCTTATCTCTGACCTCCTGACAGCTTATGAACACTCATACTAGCTAATGTCTTACAAAACGTATAAGAACTTGCCTTTCATGATTGTTTATAAGCACTACAAATCAAGCTGAATGAATGATGAATTCACTGAGAAGGGGAAAGTAAAAGGCGGCAAATGTGCTGAAAGTGAAAACTGTGAAAAACGGTTCAATATCTAATATTTAAAGCTGAGTGTACAGTCATGGCCAAAAGTTTTGAGAATGATACAAATATTAATTTTTACAAAGTCTACTGCTTCAGTTTTTATAATGGCAATTTGCATATACTCCAGAATGTTATAAAGAATGATCAGCTTAACAGCAATTACTTGCAAAGTGAATATTTGCCTAGAAAATGAACTTTATCCCCCAAAACACATTTCAACATCATTGCAGCCCTGCTTTAAAAGGACCAGCTAACATCGTTTCAGTGATTGCTCCATTAACACAGGTGTGGGTGTTGATGAGGACAGGGCTGGAGATCAATCTGTCATGATTAAGTAAGAATGACACCACTGGACACTTTAAAAGGAGGCTGGTGCTTGGCATCATTGTTTCTCTTCTGTTAACCATGGTTATCTCTAAAGAAACACGTGCAGTCATCATTGCACTGCACAAAAATGGCCTAACAGGGAAGAGTATCGCAGCTAGAAAGATTGCACCTCAGTCAACAATCTATCGCATCATCAAGAACTTCAAGGAGAGAGGTTCCATTGTTGCCAAAAAGGCTCCAGTGCGCCCAAGAAAGACCAGCAAGCGCCAGGACCGTCTCTTAAAAGTGTTTCAGCTGCGGGATCGGGCTACCAGCAGTGCAGAGCTTGCTCAGGAATGGCAGCAGGCAGGTGTGAGTGCATCTGCACGCACTGTGAGGCGGAGACTCTTGGAGCAAGGCCTGGTCTCAAGGAGGGCAGCAAAGAAGCCACTTCTCTCCAGAAAAAACATCAGGGACAGACTGATATTCTGCAAAAGGCACAGGGAGTGGACTGCTGAGGACTGGGGTAAAGTCATTTTCTCTGATGAATCCCCTTTTCGATTGTTTGGGACATCTGGAAAACAGCTTATTCGGAGAAGACGAGGTGAGCGCTACCACCAGTCGTGTCTCATGCCAACTGTAAAGCATCTTGAAACCATTCATGTGTGGGGTTGCTTCTCAGCCAAGGGAAACGGCTCTCTCACAGTCTTGCCTAAAAACACAGCCATGAATAAAGAATGGTACCAGAATGTCCTCCGAGAGCAACTTCTCCCAACCGTCCAAGAGCAGTTTGGCGATCAACAATGCCTTTTCCAGCATGATGGAGCACCTTGCCATAAAGCAAAGGTGATAACTAAATGGCTCAGGGAACAAAACATAGAGATTTTGGGTCGATGGCCTGGAAACTCCCCAGATCTTAATCCCATTGAGAACTTGTGGTCAATTATCAAGAGACGGGTGGACAAACAAAAACCTACAAATTCTGACAAAATGCAAGCATTGATTGTGCAAGAATGGACTGCTATCAGTCAGGATTTGGTCCAGAAGTTGATTGAGAGCATGCCAGGGAGAATTGCAGAGGTCCTGAAGAAGAAGGGTCAACACTGCAAATATTGACTTGCATTAACTCATTCTAACTGTCAATATAAGCTTTTGTTACTCATAATATGATTGCAATTATATTTCTGTATGTGATAAAAACATCTGACAAACACGCATAAAAACCAGAGGGCAGCAGATTATGTGAAAATATAATATTTGTGTCATTCTCAAAACTTTTGGCCATGACTGTATGTATGTCCGCTAAAGAAATCCGCACCGTCCCATTTACAATCACAAAATATGGCACACAGGTATATTAGGTGTCCACAAAGGTTTTAGACTGGGTCTTAGCTCTCTAGGACGTACCATTCCTGAGATATTTAAAAAAAAAAAACAGAATTAGCCAATAGAAAACTGGTCACATGACCCTTATCAGCCAATAGAATATCGCAGGCCCTTACTCTCCACATACACACAGTTTTACAACAGGTTTCCATAACAACCCAGCCATTTTTCTTCACTGCTGTAGATCCGCTTTAAAGGTGCAGGGCGCTGTGGATGACACTGTTAAAGGGGTATTCCGGTTACCATAAATATAACTTATGTTTTAGACTAATTTATCATCAATCATTACCTAATATAATGTAAATTTCACATATTTACCGTTCAGTAGTAATAAAAGATGTTTTTTTCCACTGCTACCCACTGTGTTTCCTCATAAATTACCATGGCATCGACCTGTAGATCAGGCCACCCTCAAAAGAAGGACTTAAAAGTCCCGTCCCCATGTCCTGCTAAGCCACACCTTGACCCGATCAGGCCACACCCCCTACCACTCCGCAGCCGATGGAGATTTAAAAAAATGAAGGAAAAAGTCAACTTCTGTCAGCTGCAGGGGTGGGAGGGTGACCTTCTTGCTGCAGCTCACGTTCATACAGCACAGTGCTGCTGTCTGAGAGTGAGCTGTTCAAAAGGAAATCCCTGTGTCCGTCCAGGCCCTGCGCCGGATGGCGGACAGGGAGTCTGAAAGCTGGACTGTCCGGCCTAAAACCGGACCTCTGGCCACCCTAGGAGCAGGCTGGTGTGGAGGTCACAGTTAAAGGGGAGGGTGCTGTGGATGTTACTGTTAAGGGAGAAGGGGACTGTGGAGACCACTATTAAAGAGGCAGGGGGGTACTGTGAGGTCACTGTTAAGGGAGCAGGGTACTGTGAGGTCACTGTTAAAGGGACAGTCACTGTGGAGGTCTCTGTCAAGGGGGTCAGGAATGGTGGAGGTCAGGTAAGGGGACTGTAACCTATGGTTAGTGTTAAGGGGGGTGCTATAGAAGTCACTGTTAAGGGGGCAGGCCCCAGTAGAAGTCACTGTCAAGGGGTGAGGTGCTGTGAAGGACAAAGTTAAGGGGGTGGGCTGCTGTGGAGGTCCCATTTTAAAGAGACGGGGCACTGTAGGGGGGGTCGGTGCTAAGGGGTGGGGGGCTGTGGAGGTCACTGTTACGGAGGCAGGGTGCTGTAGAGGTCACTGTCGATATCTTTTAATGACACACACAAACATCAAATGAAATAGATGAAATATACCTGGGCAAAGCCGGGTCCTTCTGCTAGTATTTAATAAAGTCCAACTGAAAAAATGATTTTAGCCCAAATTAAGTAGATTGCACTAATTAGATGTCCATAGTATTTAACCAGGTGTCATGAAAATGAAAAATATGAATTATAGTAATAAAGCCATCTATAAAATGATTACGTTACTTACCCTGCAAAGGTGAACACCAGATAAAAAGAAGAAAACCAATGCTGGATTAGCCACCTCCCAAAAAAAAGTATAAAAAACAATAAGAAGGTGAAAATTCTTCAAATGAGAATTCTTGGGTAAATAGAGAAGTACGTCAGTTGCTTAGGGCACGGGATGGAGAGTTTAGACTAGGGTACTCTGAAATGAATAAAGCTGCTAGATTTGAGCTTAAAAGAGGTATTTTGAAGGCTAAATATGAATATAAACAAAGAGATTGAAGAATATTTTGTGGGGATGAATCTGCGCCGCATGTGGCAGGGGGTGCGATCATTGACTAATTTTGCAGCATCAAATACAGGGTGAGAAGTTACTAATGGTGTTGACTTAATATGCTCTATGCACGTTTTAACAAGGGGAACATATTTTTATTTTCAGAAGATGAACCATCTTTGTAAGGTGTATAAGATCAACCGATAAAGCTGTCAAAAACTGATGTTTATAATTTACTAGCAGAAAGACCCGGCTTCGCCTGGGTATATTTCATCTATTTCATTTAATGTTTCTGTGTGTCGTTGCAGAGAGAAAGTCAATGCAGCTGACAGGAGGTGATTTTTACCTTCATTTTTTCAATCCCTATTGGCTGCGGAGTGGGAGGGGTGTGGTTTAATGGGACACGGGGGGGGGGGTGAAGTCCTTCATTTCAGGGTGGCCTGAATTATAGGTTAATGCCATGGTAATTTGAAGAAACACAATGGGTAGCAGTGGAAGAAAACATTGCTTTGCGCGGGTATATTTAATCTATTTCATTTAATGTTTCTGTGTGTCGTTGCAGAGAGAAAGTCATCCTCCCTCCCATCCCTGCAGCTGACAGATGTTGATTTTTACCTTCAATTGTTCAATCTCCATTGGCTGCGGAGTGGGAGGGGTCATGGCCTGACTGAGTCGGGGGCGTGACATTGAAAGACCTAGGGCAGGGTTTTAAGTCCTTCTTTTGATGGTGGCCAGAATTACAGGTCGATGCCATGGTAATTTATGAGGACACGCCATGGGTAACAGTGGAAGAAAACATTGCTTTGCATGGGTATATTTAATCTATTTCATTTAATGTTTCTGTATGTTGTTGCAGAAAGAAATCCAACCTCCCTCCCGCCCCTGCAGCTGACAGAAGTTGATTTTTACCTTCATTTTTTCAATCCCCGTTGGCTGCGGAGTGGGAGGGGGCGTGGCCTGACAGAGTCGGAGCGTGGTTTCGCGAGATCTGGGCGGGGGTCAGAGTGGCATGAATTACAGGTCGATGACATGGTAATTTATGGGGACCCGCAATGGGTAGCAGTGGAAAAAAACATCTTTTATTAGTACTGAATGGTCGTAATCTAAAATTAGTCAATTTAATCTACGATTTTTGCGTGTCATTGCAGAGAGAAATTCACCCTCCCACCCCTGCAGCTAATTTTTTTCAATCCCCGTTGCCTACGGAGTGGGAGGGGGCGTGGCCTGGCAGAGTTGGGGGTGTGGATTATCAAGATGCTTCGAACGGTTGTAGTCTGAAATTAGTCTATTTCATCTAAAATTGTGTGTGTCATTGCAGAGAGAAATTCACCCTCCCACCCCTGCAGCTGACAGAAGTTTATTTTTCCCTTCATTTTTTCAATCCCTGTTGGCTGCGGAGTAGGAGGGGGCGTGACCTGACACAGTTGGGGGCGTGGCTTAACAAAGCGCTTCGCATAGGTGATTTAATCTATTTCATTTAATGTTTCTGTGTGTCGTTGCAGAATGGCTGCAGAGTTAGAGGGGGCGTGGTCTGACAGAGTTGGGGGCGTGACTTAGCAAGACGATTCGAACAGTTGTAGTCTATAATTAGTCTATTTTATCTAAAATTTTTGTGTGTCGTTGCAGAGAGAAATTCACCCTCCCACCCCTGCAGCAAACAGAAGTTTATTTTTACCTTTATTTTTTCAATCCCCATTGGCTGCGGAGTGGGAGGGGGCGTAACCTGACAGAGTCGGGGGCGTGGATTAGCAAGACGCTTCACATGGGTGTATTTAATCTATTTCATTTAATGTTTCTGTGTGTCGTTGCAGAAAGAAAGTCAACCTCCCACCCATCCCTGCAGCTGACAGAAGTTGATTTTTACCTTTATTTTTTCAATCCCTGTTGGCTGCGGAGTGGGAGGGGGCGTGGCATTACAGAGTCGGGGCGTGGCTTAGCAAAGCGCTTCGCATAGGTGCATTTAATCTATTTCATTTAATGTTTCTGTGTGTCGTTGCAGAATGGCTGCGGAGTGATAGGGGGCGTGGCCTGACAGAGACGGGGCGTGGCTTAGCAAAAGGCTTCGAACGGTTGTAGTCTATAATTAGTCTATTTCATCTAAAATTTTTGTGTGTCGTTGCAGAGAGAAATTCACCCTCCCACCCCTGCAGCAAACAGAAGTTTATTTTTACCTTCATTTTTTCAAATCCCGTTGGCTGCAGAGTGGGAGGGGGCGTGACCTGACAGAGTCGGGGGCGTGGATTAGCAAGACGCTTCGCATGGGTGGATTTAATCTATTTTATTTAATGTTTGTGTGTGTTGTTGCAGAAAGAAAGTCAACCTCCCACCCATCCCTGCAGCTGAGAGAAGTTGATTTTTACCTTTATTTTTTCAATCTCTGTTGGCTGCAGAGTGAAAGGGGGTGTGGCCTGACAGAGTTGGGGGTGTGGCTTAGTGAGACCTGGGGCGGGGGTTTTAAGTACTTCTTTTAGGGTGGCCTGAATTAAAGGTCAATACCATGCTTATTTATGAGCCCACGCAATAGGCAGCAGTGGAGGAAAACATCTTTTATTACTACTGAACTGTAGTAATAGAAAAAAACATAAGTTATATTTATGGTAACCGGAATACCTTTAACAGTGTCAGTAAATAGAAATGGATGAGATCCTCAGCTGCTGATAATTACCTGGTTGTTATGGAAACCTGCCCTCCCTGTGTGGCTTTGCAGAGAATGGCAGTTGGAGTTTAAAACCAAAGCTCCCAGTTGTAATGTTGGCTAATGGAGATCATATTTTGGGAATATCTCGGGAACGGTACGTCCTAGAGAGATGAGACCTGGTCTAAAACCTTCCCGGACACCTGATGTACCTGTGTGTCGAATTTGGTTAAAATCGGTCCAGTAGTTTGGTCGCGCATAGAGAACAGACAGACAGACAGACAGAAATTCATTTTTATATTATTAAGAGATATATTATTTTGAAATGTGAATGTTCAGAAAGCTGCTGGTCCCGATGGAGTATTGAGAACATGTGCTATACAATTGGCAGATGTTTTTAAGAATATTTTTAATTTATCTCTAGCTCAGGCTATTGTTCAGGCAAGTGTCAAAACTGCAACTACAGTCTCAGTACCTAAGTGTTCAGTAATTTCAAGGCTTAAAAGGGTTGTCTCACTACAGAAAAGTTAATACAAGGCACTTACAAATGTATTTTTATTATCCATATCGCTTCCTTTGCTGGCTAAATTCATTTTTCCATCACATTATGCACTGCTCATTTCCATGGTTACGACCATCCTGCAATCCATCAGTGATGGTCCTGCTTGCACAGTATAGGAATAAATACTAGCCTATTTGTGCACCCACGGTCCAGGCCACCTGAGAGGCTGCTGCTTTTTCCTATAGTGTGCAAGCACAACCACCAAGTGGTCATAACCATGTAAATGAGCAGTATATAATGTGATGGCAAAAGAAGTACAGTAAAGTAATAATACATTATTCAGTGGCTTGTATTAAGTTTCTCTACATAATGAAAGCCACTTGCTGATATGATACAACCCCTTTAATGATTACCGACCAGTTTTGAAAAACTGGTTTTGTCTCATTTAAAAGGATATGGACATTTTTGTAAATTAGAAATCAATAAACCCATATCTTACTGTAATGTAGCACATTATGAAATTGCACTTGTTTGTTTATTGGTATCAGTTTTGCTTCACATGCACTCAGAAATGCTCTTCAATGATTTTTACTCATTGTTGTCATTTCTTATGAGGCTCTGTGGGTGTTCCTTTTGCTCTGGTCACATGGCCTCTCCCCTGTCTGTTGATTTCACATACACTAGCACAGCTCTGCTCCCTCTCCCTTCTCTGAGATAAAGCCCCCTCCTCAGATCCTAATAGATAGCACAGCTATCAGCCCCTTACATACAGACAGTAAACAGTATGCTACAACTTGTAATCAGCAGATCTATTTATCACTTTCTAGTCAAATATATTGAGAGTTCCATTCTGAAGAAAGTAGATTATTTGTAAACAGCAATAGATATTTTTGCTGATAACGTTAGAGCAGCAATCTACTGTTGCACCTAACAGTCAGAACAATGGCATTATAAGCATGATATAGATCTCATTAAGGGCAGATGCACACGGCCGTTGCATGCATTGGGGACAGCAATTGTACGGTGCGCTTGCTCCGTACAGTATTCAAAAGAAGTATTATGCGAATCGACTTCGGATGTTTCATCCGACGTCGATTCGCTTATCCCTAGTAGTAGAGATAAGCAAATATCTCCAAAATCCGATTCAGTCGGTTTGCTGAATTTTCCAAAAACACTTGTTTCGATCCAAATTTATTTGTGGTGAATCACGTTAAAAAACAGGTATTTCCTGGTTGCAGAGAGCCTGTATAGTGGTGTAGAACACTGTGCCTTGCAGTAACACACATAGGGAGTCTGCTGTGAGAGTGAAACAATGCTGTGTCAATATAACACATAGATGACAGGCGTCGCTCTTAGAATCAAAGCACACTTCACTTATTTGAGCAGTTATGGGGCCAAAACTAACCAAATAATTCAAGCGTGAAAAGAGACTTACCGGTCGATGTTAGCATCAAGAAGAAGCACACTCCTTTTACACCGTTGTCAGCTGATTCCACATAGATATCTACAGAACATGTTCTATTAAACACTTATACAAGTAGAACCCCCCCTGACAGAGTGGAGAGGGTGTCAGCAGTAAGTTTGTGTTGATGTCACAGATTATTTTGCCCTTCCTCTGATCTGTCAGAACAATAACCCCCAAAAAACGGATCCTGTCTGTTGAGCATCCGCCTTCGCTCGCTCAGCATTTGGTCAGTAATCCATCAGTATTGCTAAAGCCAAAAAAAAAAACAGGAGTAGATCCAAAACAGAGATAATACGAGAATAGAATATTTGCATGTCTTCTGTGTTTTGTACCCACTCCTGCTTTTGGCTACCAAATCAAAAGCCAATTCTGATGCAAAATAGGGACCATGTCCTACAGGCCTACCAGTTGCTACATAGACAGGATCCGTTGTGCATCTAATTTTTCCTTCCTTCTGACAGATCAGAAGGGTCAAATAAATGATGATGTCAAAAAGGCAAAATAGTGGCCCAGTCATGGAATGGGGAGGGTGGGAACAGCATGAGAAGTCCACAGAGTGGACTAATGACAGAGTGTTGTGGTGGCAGCAGAATGAGGAGACCACAGAGTGGCACAGTAACATAGTGGTGATTTGGCAGCAACATGAGGATACCACAGAGTGGTGAGGTGGCAGCGGCATGAGGAGACCACAGAGTGGTGATGTGGCAGCAGTATGAGGAGACCACAGAGTGGCCCAGTGACATAGGGTTGAGGTAGCAGCAGCATGAGGAGACCACTGAGTGGCCCAGTGACCTAGTGGGAAGGTGGCAGCAGCATGGAGGGACCACAGAGTGGTGATGCGGCAGCAGCATGAGGAGACCACAGAGTAGTGATGTGGCACCAGGATGAGGAGACCACAGGGTGGCCCAGTGACATAGTGTGGAGTTGGCAGCAGCATGAAGAGACCACAAAGTGGTGAGGTAGCAGCAGCATGAGGAGACCACAAAGTGGCCCAGTGACACAGTGTGGAGGTGGCAGCAGCATGAGGAGACCACAAAGTGGCCCAGTGACATATTGTTAAAGTGGCAGCAGCAGGAGAAGACAACAGTGTGCAGGAGGAGATTACAGAGTGGACCAGTGACAGAGTGGGGAGGTGGGGGGCAATACCAGTACCAGCTGAAGATGGTGGCTGGCAGTAAGAGCACCTGGCAGCTGGTGTGGCATCAGGCAGGTGGCAGCATCAGAATAGTAGCTGAAGCAGGTAGCCACAAGAAACAGCTCTCTTTTGTCAAAGTGTTGGAGTGGCAGCATGGATGATCTAGTCTGATGAATCAGGCACCGGTTTTTGGAAATCCTGGCTGGTCCCCACCTGATTCATCTTTACAAAGGTCAGTTTCTCCACATTTTGGGTGGACAGGCGAGTTCTCCTTGGGTTAACTATGGTCCCCGCCGCACTAAACACCCGCTCTGATGGCGCATATAGGCAGCGGCCAACTGACTACATAGGATGTCTCAACAGTAGTTCAGTTTGTCCTCCCTCTCAGCGGGCTTAAAAAAGGCCCCTATTTTCAACTGGTAGCGAGGATCTAACATGGTGGAGAGCCAGTAGTCATCCCTTTAATGAATGGTGACAATTTGGCCATCACTTTGGAAGCAATTGAGCATGCATTGGGCCATTTGCGCAATTGAATCGGAGGGACTCCCTGCCTCCATCTCCACTGCATACTGCCATAGTGTCTGGGTCATCTGCCTCCTCTTCCTCATCGCCCTCTAGCTCCTCTGGCTGGTCTTGCTCCTCCTCTCCTGTCACCTCTGTAGAAAAACCACCCATTTCTCTACACATTGCTTGTGCTCAAATGTCCTCCTCCTCTAATTCAGCCCCCACAGGGTTCATGTGAGTCGCCAAGTCTCCTGGCCAGCCAAATTTAGCAGCATCTGTTCCATGACATAAAGCAGTGGAATTACTTGGTTCATACTGTAGTCTTGGTGACTGACAAATAAAGTAGCCTCCTCAAAGGGCAGGTGTCACGCATGAGGCGTGGCTAACATAAAAGTTACACAGGGAAGTACCTCTGTCCGCCTGTATTATCAAGATATCGTTTATGGCCTTTCTCTGTTCAAATAATCCAACATATGGAGGGTGGAATTCCAAAGGGTGGAAACATCGCATATCAGCCTATGTTGGGGGATGCCATTCTGCCGCTGCAGATCATTGAGGGTGTGCTTTGCCGTGTACGAGTGAATGAAGTGCATGGAAAGTTTCCTGGACATTTTCAGGATGTCTTGCAGATGGGGTGAAGACTTCGGGAACCGCTTTACAACCAGATTGAACACATGCACCATGCGTATGGGGGTGTCTGATGTAACCTGCGACAAAGTCGAAGACCGAGTCAACCATTCAAGCACTGTTGGGTTGCTGGTCAAGACACAGCCTCTAGATGACACTGGGATCTCAGACCTCTCGCAGTGACTCCAGCTGCCACCCTCCCTTCTTCTGCTGCCTGCGACAGAAACATTTTGGCCACTGCACGTTCCCTTTGAAGGGCCTGTCACCTGTCTGTCTGAAATACTGTATAACAAAAGAATTAAATTAAGATACTACCTCCTAAAAAAGGCTGTAGTACAATGTTACTTCACGTTACTTCACCGCTGATCAGCAATCAAGACATGTTCTTTTTCCTATTTCTACACCCCAAAATAAGAAATATAGCAATCACAATTCACCACAGAATGGCTAATGGGACGTACGTATACTTTATACTTTTTTTTTTTTTTTTTTACGTAAATGGCTGTAGTACAATGTTACTTCACCGCTTAACTGCAATTAAGACATATATATATATATATATATATATATATATATATATATATATTTTTTTTTTTTATTAATAACCACCCCCCAAAAAAATAAAAATAAATCACAATTCACTGCAGAACGGCAATTAAGACGTATTCTTTTTCCTATTTCTACAACCCAAAATAAGAAATGCAACAATATCACAATTCACCGCAGAACGGCTAATGGGACGTACGTATATTTCCTTTTAATACACCACGTAAATGACTGTAGTACAATGTAACTTCACAGCCGAATGGCACTTATGGCATATATTTTTTCCTTTTTTTTCCTATTAATACACCACCCCTAAAAAAAAAAAAAAAAACATTTAAAATCAACACAGAATGGCTAATGGGACATAAGTATCTTTCCTATTAATACACCCCATAAATGGCTATAGTACAATGTAACTTTACTGCTGAATGGCAATTATTACATATTTTTATATTTTTCCCCTTTTTTCTGTTAATACCCCCCCCCCCCCAAAAAAAAAAAAAGCAAAACAATGTAAAATCAACGCAGAACACAGAGGCTAATACACCCTATTAATACAATGGCTGTATCAAACAGAACTTGCACCCCAATCACAAGCAAGGTTTGCTGGAATTAGTGATGTACCATATAGTGCAAACAAACTAAAAGCAGCAATATAACTGCAATTTGGATCCCCAATTAGTGCACCAAGGTGTAACAGAATTGCTCCTATTACCCACGCTGTACACTCTCCTACTGCACCCTGTTCTCCTTTTACAGGGTAGATGATGCCTCCCTATCCTAATATCCTTTCCCCACACCTTGACTAATCTTTCACTGAACTTGTAAATCGTTTTTTCAGCACAATGAAGTCTTTCCTAGCACTGTCTCTAGCACCTGCTGACGTCTCTCCCTGCACTAAGCACACTGAAAAATGACTGAATCCAAAATGGCTGAAGCCATTTATAGGGCTGTGACATCACAGGGACTGGCTGGCTGCATGCATAGCATTGTGGGTGATCCCTTGTTCCCAGAGTTCTTTGCTCTATGTCCTAACACATGCAGCAGCCACTTTCGGAAAAATGTGATTCGCTACCATGAAGCGAGAGGAAATTTGGATTCGGTGCAAATCAAATTTTTCCTTTACTTTGGATTGAATTCCAGTTCATCAACTTCGATTCGCTCATCTCTTGGTAGGCTTACCAAGTCTAAGACTTTACTAGCCTATTCAGAATGGCGTCCTAACAACCCCAGTGGGCCTGCGGTAGCGCTCTGTGGTTAAAGGTCACTAAAAGGATTACCAATGTGGCTTCAACCTGCATAGTGCGCCTGCGCAGTTTTGTGACGCATACATCACGTGCCCTTGCATCACTATGCCCACAGTAAAAATGTCAATGCATACAAAGTAAAGTGCGAATGCGTTAATACAAGCATTGCTATTACCAAGGGGACCGCCATACAAGCGGAATGTCAATATTTTAAGAGACCTATATGTTGAGAAAAATCCATAAAGAACAAAAGTATCAACTACACATTAGAGATCCCAAGACATTTAACAGATTGAAATAACGTTATTTAATGGAAATGCATTTATATCTATATAGTTGGTAGGACATTGACATACCTCCCAACTTTAGAAAAGAAGGAAGATGGACAAACTGTGCGGCGTGCAAAGTACGCCGCGGCACATTTTTTAGGTGCTGTCAGGGAGCAGAGGCCTCCACCAGCAGGATACACGGAGCTCCCAGCGGACCCTAGCCCTGCCTCTGTCACACCCCCTACCCAGGCTTGCAGTGTGGAGCGCTGGCAAGGGGTAGGAATAATGAAGCAGACAGCCAACGGCCGGCTCTCTGCTTCATCATTAGAATAAAAGCAGCCGTCTCTGCTTCTTATGGAAGGTGGGACATACCTCCCCCGTACTGGGACAGCGGGACAGCCACTGACCCACCGGATCAGGGATGGTTAGGAGGTATGCATTGATCCTGACCGTTGGGTTCTAATCAGGGATTCAATAGATCGAGGCAAACATACTGGCCCAGAGAACCCTGGGGATGTGTTGGTCCGAGCAACATTCAAAAAAAATAGCCATTTTTTCCCCTCTTCCCTCACAAAAAGTGTAATAGCAGGCGATCAAAAAGGCGTTTTTAACCCAAAATGGTACCAATCAAACCGTCATCTTGTCCCGCAAAAATGATACCCTACCTGAGACAATCGCCCGAAAAATAAAAAAATATGGCTCTCTGAAAATGGCTACACAAAATAAAGATTTTATTCTGTTCAAAAATAAATCTAATGTGTAAAACTTTTCAAAAATAAAAGTTAGATATATTTGGTATCGCCACGTCCGTAACAACCTGCTCTATAAAAATATTACATGAGATGGCCCCCCAGGTGAATGCTGCAAAAAATAAAAACTATGCCAAAACAACCATTTTTTTCCCTCTTGCCTCACAAAAAAAAGTAATAGCAGGCGATCAAACAGGCGTATTTAACCCAAAATGGTACCAATCAAACCGTCATCTTGTCCCGCAAAAATGATACCCTACCTGAGACAATCGCCCGAAAAATAAAAAAAATATGGCTTTCTGAATATAACAACACAAAAAAAGATTTGATTCTGTTCAAAAATGCATCTAATGTGTAAAACTTTCCAAAAATAAAAATGTTAGACATATTGGGTATTGCCGCGTCCGTAACAACCTGCTCTATAAAAATATCACATGATTTGCCCTCTCTGGTGAATGCTGTAAAAAAGCTTTTAAAAAAACCATGCCAAAACAGCTATTTTTTTCACCTTGACTCACAAGAAGTGTAATACCAAGCGATCAAAAAGTCTTATGTACCCCAAAATGGTACCAATGAAAACATCAGCTCATCCCGCAAAAAATGAGCCCCCACATAAGACAATAATTCAAAAAAATAAAAATCTGTGGCTCCCACAAACCATTCCATGAAAATCTGTGTTGTAAAATCCATATGGCTCTCCTTCCTGCCATATGCCCCCACATAAGTTTACCACCACATATGGGGTATTGCCGTATTCAGGAGAAAATGGGTAACAAATTATGGGGTGCGTTTCTCCTATAACCCCTTATGAAAATAAAAAAATTTAGGGCTAAAGCAACATTTTATTGGAAGAAATGAAATTTTTCATTTTCACAGCCAAGTGTTTCCAAATTCTGTAAAACACTTGGGGGTCAAAGTGGCCAGTACCCCCCTTAATTAATTCGTTGAAGGGTGTAGTTTCCAAAATGGGGTCACTTTTTGAGGGTTTCCACTGTAAGGGTACGTCAGGGTCTCTCAATTACAAAATGGTGCCTAAAAACTATTCTAGCAAAATCTGCCTCCAAAATCCATATGGCGCTCCTTTCCTTCTGACCACTGCCACAAACCCATAGAGACGTTTACCACCACATATGGGGTATTTCTGTAAACTGCAGAATCAGAGCAATGTATATTGAGGTTTAGTTTGCTGTTAACCCTTACTGTGTTGCAAGAAAAAAAATTATTAACATGAATAATCTACCAAAAAAGTGAAATTTTTAAATTTCACCTCCATTTTCCTTTAATTCTTGTGGAACACCTCAAGGGTTAACAAAGTTTGTAACAGCAGTTTTTTATAATTTGAGGGGTGTAATTTCTAAAATGGGGTCATTTATGGGTGGGTTTCATTATGCAAGCCCCTCAAAATCACTTTATATCTGAATTGGTGCTTAAAAAAATGGTTTGGAAAATTTGGTTAAAATTTGAAAAATGGCTTCTAAACTTCTAAGCCCTCTAACGTCCTAAAAAAGTAAAATGACATTTATAAAATGATGCCAACATAAAGTAGACATATGGGGAATGTAAAATAATAACTATTTTTGGAGGTATTACTATGTATTTTGAAAGTAGAGAAATTGAAATTTGGAAATGTGAGGTTTTTTTTATAAATGAAAATGAAATATTTTGCTAAAAATTTACTACTGTCGTGAAGCACAATATGTGACGAGAAAACAATCTCAGCCTGGATAAGTAAAAGCGTTACAAAGTTATTACCACATAAAGTGACACGTCAGATTTGCAAAAAATGGCCTGGGCAGAAAGGTGAAAACAGGCCTGGGGTTGAGGGGGTTAAAGCAGAGAGAGCATCATGAAGACCAAGGAACACATCAGGCAGGTCTGTGATACTGTTGTGGAGGAGTTTAAAGCCGGATTTGGATACCAAAAGATTTCCCAAGCTTTAAACATCCCAAGGGGCACTGTGCAAGCGATCAGATTGAAATGGAAGGAGTATCAGACCACTGCAAATCTACCAAGACCCGGCCATCCCTCTAAACTTTCATCTCAAACAAGGAGAAGACTGATCAGAGATGCAGCCAAGAGGCCCATGATCACCCTGGATGAACTGCAGAGATCTACAGCTGAGGTGGGAGAGTCTGTCCATAGGACAACAATCAGTCGAACACTTCACAAATCTGGCCTTTATGGAAGAGTGGCAAGAAGAAAGCCATTTCTCAAAGATATCCATAAAAAGTCTCATTTACAGTTTGCCACAAGCCACCTGGGAGACACACGTGGAAGAAGGTGCTCTGGTCAGATGAAACCAAAATCCAACTTTTTGGAAACAATGCAAAACAATATGTTTGGCGTAAAAGCAACACAGCTCATCACCCTGAACACACCATCCCCACTGTCAAACATGCTGGTGGTAGCACCATGGTTTGGGCCTGCTTTTCATCAGCAGGGACAGGGAAGATGGTTTAAATTGATGGGATGAAAACCTGTTGGAGTCTGCAAAAGACATGAGACCAGGACGGAGATTTATCTTCCAATAAGACAATGATCCCAAACATAAAGCAAAATCTACAATGGAATGGTTCAAAAATAAACGTATCTAGGTCTTAGAACGGCCAAGTCAAAGTCCAGACCTGAATCCAATTGAGAATATGTGGAAAGAGCTGAAAACTGCTGTTCACAAACGCTCTCCATCCAACCTCAAAGAGCTCGAGCTGTTTTGCAAGGAGGAATGGGCAAGAATTTCAGTCTCTAGATGTGCAAAACTGATAGAAACATACCCCAAGCGACTTGCAGCTGTAATCGCAGCAAAAGGTGGTGCAACAAAGTATTAATGCAAGGGGGCCGGATAACTTTGCACTCCCCACTTTTCAGTTTTATTATTACAAAAAAAGTTTAAATGATCCAATAAATTTCGCTCCACTTCACAATTGTGACCCACTTGTTGTTGATTCTTCACCAAAAATTTAAAATGTTATATCTTTTTGTTTGAAGCCTGAAATGTGGCAAAAGGTTGAAAAGTTCCAGGGGGCCGAATACTTTCGCAAGGCACTGTATATCAAAAAAATCAGTGGTGACCCCAAATGTAATTTTCTGAGGAACATCAAATGTATACTAGATTCAGCCAAAACGGCTGGTATCATTGATGCAAAACTATGGGCTTTTGTATATGTTGAATGTCCTAAAACGCCAGTACTCTATATACTGCCAAAAATGCATAAATCCCTAACAAATACACCAGGCCATCCCATTGCATCAGGATGAGATTTCTTGTTATCCATATATAGCTAGATTTTTGGATCGAGTCTTACGATCTTTTGCTACTTCAGCGAGATTGTATATTAAAGGGGTTCTGCAGTTGTTTAAAACTGATGATCTATCCTCTGGATAGATCATCAGCATCTGATCGGCAGGGGTCCGACACCCGGGAACCCTGCCGATCAGCTGTTTGAGAGCCGCTGCCTTCTTAAACAGCTGATCGGCAGGGGTCCCGGGTGTCGGACCCCCGCAGATCAGATGCTGATGATCTATCCAGAGGATAGATCATCCGTTTTAAACAACTGCAAAACCCCTTTAAGGAAATCACAGATTTTTTTAAATGTAATATGTCACTTACAACTACCTAAAAATGCCATTTTAGCATCATTTTATGTAATTAGCTTATATACTTCAATTGATCACAACAGAAGATCACAACAGAGATATTCAAGCAGTGAAGGAATGTCTCAATAACACTCCACATTCAGAGAGTGTAGAGAGTCTTTGTAAGAACTACTTGAATGCATTTTGAAATGTTATTACTTTTTGTTTCAAGATGATTTCTACATCCAATTGCTGGGGACCACAATGGGGTCAAATGTGGTGCCAACGTACGCCAACCTTTTTTGACCCTGTTTGAGGAGACTCATCATTCCATAGACCATAAGTACATGTAAGGCTTTCTATTTACTATTTTTACATTTAGCACAATGCTACTAACGCCTTTACTTGACATGTACTACTAATTTTTATCCCCTAAAATTAAATCCTTTATTTAGTACTTTTTAAAATGTAACAACCCTGTTAAAATTATCAGCTTCCTCATACAGGTTGCTAGCCTCTCTTGTTATATGTAATTAGCCTCTGCTATTTAATGTACGTCCTACACTGTTATTTTCACAGTGCACATGTCACTATCACCTCTGACACTCAGTGCCAATATCAGAGTGAGGCATCAACTCGGTCTGTTTTGCCTCGTATCTAATTTACATTGCTAGCCTGTAGATTCTGCTGCCTAAAACCACTACTTACTGCCTCCCAACATGTTTCACCCTCTACAAGGGTGTCATCAGGGGTTTGGGCAATATCACGATTCTGAGGAGCGGGGACCCTATTTATAGCTCTCCCCTATGACATCAGGCTCAACTAACCCTATAGCTAGTAACAATGCTCAGATTTGAATCAATCTTCCAATATCAGGTTCGTTCACTGGATCACTATTTGGTCTTACCAGCCCATAGCATGACATACGGGCCTCCGTCACACAGCTCCCACTCCGGCGCATGTATCGGGACTTAGTCGCGATGTGCTGCCAACGTCCCTCTGCGCATGTCAGAACACTTAGTCCCGTCTTCAGCCGCGATGTGCTTCCAACATCCCTCTGCGCATGTCAACACACTTAGTTCCCGGCAACTCCCGTCTGCTGGGGTGGTGGCGGGATGATGTCTTCCTTATTTGGACATACACTAAACATGAATTAGAAACATTCAAAGACTTCTTAAATGCCATTGTGCATTATACAGAGAGGATATCCAAAATCTCTGATTAAATATCATAGAAATAGGATATCCACCATTACGAGCGAATCCTTACTAATTCAAAAGACAAGGGACGAAAGGGAATCTCGGATTCCGTTTGTTTCAGATTATACAAACTAAGGGCCCATTCACACAACCGTATTACACGCCCAGCGTGTGTTCCGCAACGCTGCGGAACAGACGGCCGGGCGCCCCATTGAAAATGACTATACTTGTCTGCTCTTGCGGACAAGTATAGGACATGTTTTATTTTTTTATGCGGAGCCGCAGCACAGAGCTGACTCCGTGCCGCGGCTGCCCGCTCTCATAGAAGTGAATGGGGCCGCATCTATTCCGCAATATTGTGGAATAGATGCAGACCCATTCACACAGTCGTGTGAATGGGCCCTTTGGGTGCATAAATGCTGAATCACATGGTGCGCCACCATTCTGCTCTGACTAGTGTGGGGACAGGACACTGCTGCAGTCATGGGAGAGTATTAGGACCCTTGCAGACAAGCGTGTGTCACGCAGCGAGTCCGCATCGCAGCTCGTGACCTGACCTCCCAGCACTGACAGGGTCACATAGCATTATACTGATTTATGATGCTATGTAACCCTTACAGTTCTGGAATGTATTGGATAACACTAATAGCATTATGTCAATGTCATAGCATCATAAATCAGTATAATGCTATGTGACCCCATCAGTGTCGGGAGGTCAGGCCAGGAGCTGCGTTGCAGACTCGCTGCGTGACACATGCTCGTCTGCAAGGGGCCTTAGGCTTTTATTAGTTTTGAAAATTGTGCTGTGACCTGTAGGTTGATGGGTGCAATACAGCTCTTTTGCACTAGTGAACAGAAATGTGTAAAAACAGAGCAGCTGTCCCCCAGCCAGTAAGTCTGCTACTGCCTAATGCACCAAGAGACAAAGAACACCACAGTCGGCACAAAGGAGTTCCCTGGCGTGCAGTTCTTCAGGCATTGTGCTGACGACAGGACACAGGTGATTTGCAAGTTGTGCAGTCAAAGCCTGAGGCCATAAATGTTCTCAACCTGAGCACCACCTGCATGATCCAGCATCTAACCGCAAAGCACGAGCTACAGTGGAGTAGACACCTCAAGAACCATGAAAGACCAGAGGCTCCTCCTGCTCACTTTTCTGCTGCGGTCTCAACCTTATTCCTCCCAGCAAATAGATGATGTGGCAGCCACACCACCACCACCATCACCCAGCATGTCCACACTGTCCCATGGAAGCGGTCAGCTGTCCATCTCCCAAACACTGGAGAGAAAGAGGAAGTATCCCCCTACCCACCCGAGAGCCCTGGCCCTGAATGCCAACATTTCAAAACTACTTGCCTTTGAAATACTTCCATATGGTGGAGACTGACAGTTTTAAAAATGCAATGACGGCTGCTGTCCCACAGTACGTGGTTCCCAGCCACCACTACTTTTCAAGGTGGCCACAAACAAGTGGCAAAGAACATCAGGTGTGTGCTGCGCAACGCCATCAGTCGCAAGGTCCACAAAACCACCGACACGTGGATCAGTCAGTATGGGCAGTGACATTATATCTTCCTAACTGCCCACTGGGTAAATGTAGTGGCGGCTGGGCCTCAGGTGGACAGCGGTTTGCTCATGTCCTACTGCCACCGAGGATTGCCAAACGTTTCTCGGTGCCTACTCCGCTTCCTCCTCTACAGCCTCCTTCATCACGTCAGTGCAACACCTGTACCGCCAACTTCAGCACCGCCAGAGGGAAACGACAGCAGGCTGTTCTGAAACGCATATGTTTGGGGGAAAGATCCTACACCACACAGGATCTGTGGGCAGGCATGGGAGAACAGACCAATTAGTGGTTGGTGCCGCTGAGCCTCAAGCCAGGCCTGGTGGTGTGCGACAAAGGGGTGAAATCTCGTAGCAGCTCTGGAGCTAGCCGGTTTGACACACATCCCTTGCCAGGTCAATGTGCTGAACTTGGTGGTGCTGAGGCCCCCTCAAGAATTACCCAATATATCAGAGCTGCTGCAGAAAGTGAGAGCCGTCTGTGCGCGCTTTCGGTGTCCTCACCCTGCTTCTAGTCGCCTGTCTGCTCTGCAGCGCAACTTCCTTCCCGCTCACCACCTCATATGTAACATACCTACAAGGTGGATCTCCACCTTGCACATGCGTGCAGCAGCAGGCGATAGTGGAGTTTCAGCTGCAACACGCATGGGTGAATCGCTCTGTGGAAAAGCAACATTTCACCACCAACGAGTGGACCTCCATGCGGGACTTGTGTGCCGTTTTGCGCTGTTTCAAGTACTCCACTAACATGGCTAGTGGTGATGACGCTGTGACGGTCACAATGGTGATGACAGCCTTAGTATCCCACTTCTATGTCTCCTTGAAAAAATGCTGCAGGCGCTGATGGATTAGGCTGTGACACAGGTGGAAGAGGAGGAGGAACAGGGATCATTCCAACGGTTATCAGGCCAGTCGTCCAAAGGTGGCTCAGAGGGTGGGTCCCTGCACCAACAGTAGGCAGGTACCCAAATGTCCAGCCAGGGCACAGTTTTGGAAGATGAGGAGGAAGAAGATCCCCGTTCACAGCAGGGTGGCACCCAAATCAGCTCACGGGCATCACTGGAGCGTGGCTTGGGGGATACAGAGGACACAGACGATACACCTCCCACCGAGGAAAGCTTCTAGTTGCCTATGGGCAGCCTGGTACACATAGGGGACTGCATGCTACAATGCCCACATCGAGTTGTCCACATTCTAACCGCTGCTGATTACTGGGTGGCCACCCTGCTGGATCCCTGCTACAAAGACTTCTGTCACAGGAGCATGAACAGAAGATGCGTGAGTACAAGGGAACGCTGTTAGAGGCGCTACTGATGGCGTTCCCACCAGACAGCAGGGGCTCAGTGGAAGCACGAGGCAGAGGAAGTTGCCAACACAGAAGGGACACCGTCAGCACCTCAGAAGGGAGTATGACCGATATGTGGAAAAGCTTTGTATGCATGCCACAATATACAGCACCACCATCTGTTACGGACCATCTTTGCAGAAGGCAACGTTTCCGCAACATGGTGGAACTTGCCATTATGCTTTCGAGGTGGGGGGAGGAGTTGATCACCGACAGCCACATCCGCATGTGTACAGCCAATGTGGACAAGCTCACGTTCATTAAAATGAACCTGGCATGGTTCCCACAGGACTTGTCTGTACCTTGGCCAGAGTAGAGAGGTATACCAGGCACACCTAGCCATTGTACTCCGGCGCAGTTTGTGCATTCTCTTTGCTATTTCCCAATGTTTTGGGGCCTCCACAAACCAGAAAAAAAGAAAAAACAAATTAAAAAAAAAAAAGAAAATAAGGTTGGTGACCTCCTCAGTCTGCACCACCACATCCACCTTCTTTCTCCTCCAGGCTCAAGATTGTTATGTCTTATATTGGCAGAGTAGATAAGTATACCGGACACACCTAGCCATTGTTGTACTCCAGCGCAGTTTGTGCGTTCTCTTTGCCATCTCCCACATCTCGACAGTTACCAACCCCCACCCGCCCCGGAAAAAATAAATAAATATTAAGAATACTAATAAGACGACCGATTCTGAATCCATTCAAATGGGAGAAGGAATTATTCTGTGCAGCATGTCTATGAAAGTCATACATTTTCAAAAAAAATTAGGAACACTCTCTTCATCCGTGTAACTGTTGTAAGAAAGTAAATTCTTCTGTGGAGTGTGTCCGTAATACTGGCAATTTTTTAAAATTTAGAACACCACTTTGGCATCCGTCTTACTGTAGTAGGAGAAATGTTCTTTTAATATGGTGGTATTGTGTGTTCGCTCTGGTAGACACTTGGTAGCTGTGCAGGAAGCAGGGACGCAGACAGGATGAAGTCCGAGTTAAGTGTTTTTATTTCAGACATATATTTAAAGAGGACCTGTCACCTCTCCTGACATGCCTGTTTTAATAGTTCCAGTTGGTGGGGCTATATACCTGCACAGACAGACTCTATCCAATAAGTTCTGCCATTTTCAGACTGTGCAGATAAACACCCCCTACTGGGTACCTCCCCTCTGTCCCCTTACTGAAGGCAAATAGCAATTCATTCATAACTTCTAGTGCAAATAATAAAGGAATGGCACAACATAAAGTCATAAGAATAGATGTTCCAGAATTGGATGGTAAGTATTGGGTGGCACATGCAATATCTTCTGTAGTTCCACAGTCAACGTCTCCAAGTATTTCCACACTGCCCAGCTCTACACTGAGCTATAAATTAGGCACTAATGACCCATGTTACCCGCTGCTGTGGGCTATGGAAGCCCAGGACCCAAGCCCGGGTGGAGTAAGCGTCCCACTGCCAACCTCACTCACTCCAGTATAAGCAGATGCCAGTACGCGTTTTACAAGCAAGAGTGTTGGCTTCCTTCCCCGCCTCTTGCATCTACACCGCTATGTACACAGCCTCCTCAACTTCCTACTCCATTTGGACCTCCGCCTCATGGTTCAAGATTGTCATTTATTATTTTTATGTCATTTTTAGTCATTTCCCTATCCACTTTTGTTTGCATGGCAATTGTACTGCTTTTACACACATTTTGGAGCTTTTTGCAGCCCCTTCTATTACTTTTTTTGAGCCATTTTAGTGCCCCAAAGTTCGTGTCCCTATTGACTTCAATGGGGTTCATTTTTCAGAGTCAGGTTCGGAACCCAAATCAAACTTTCAAACAAAGTTCGGCCGAACCCTTCGAACCTGGACATCCAGTGGTCCTCTCATGCCTAATTATTAAGGTCATAGGGGTAGTCCTGCAGTATATCTATGATATATTAGCAGAAGGTCCCGGCTTCGCACGGGTATATTTCATCTATTTCATTTAATGTCAACAGTATCCCCCATAACAGTGAACTTCACAGACCCCCAACCCAGTGCCCCAACTCCTTAAAATGGGACCTCCACAGCAGCCCATCCCCTTAACTTTGACCATCACAGCAGCCCGCCCCTTTAAAAGTGAGTTTCACAGAACCCCACTCTCTTGACATTGACCTCCTTAGGGGCCCGCCTCCTTAACAGTGACCACTACAGCAACGCGCCCCTTAGCATTGACCTCCATAGGGGACCGTCCCCATATCTGTGACCTCCACTGTTCCTTGCCCCCTTAACTGAGACCTCCACAGCACCCATCAATTTAACAGTGACTGCCACAGTACCCCGTTCTCTTAACAGTGAACTCACAGTACCCTGCTGCCGTAACAGTGACCTCCACAGCAGCTGCCCCTTTAATGGTGGCCCCTGTCACATTAACAAAAACCTCCATAGTGCCTGCGCCTTTAACAGTGACCTCAACAGCAGCCTGCCCCCTTAACAGTAACATCCACAGTGAACGCCCCTTTAATAGTGGCCTCTGCCCCCTTAACAGTGACCTCCACAGCAGCTGCCCCTTTAACAGTGGCCTCTGCCCACTTAACAGTGACCTCCAGAGCGCCCTGCCCCTTTGAGGCTAGGGCTACATGACGACATGTGTTGCGCAACATTTTGTCGCACTAACGTTGTGCAACAATTTTTATAATGATAGGCTATAGTGTTGTATTGCGACATGCTGTGACACGACACAATGGATTTTTCTGCTACTTTCACGTCGCATGTCACAGTGCAATACCATAGGCTATCATTATAAAAATTGTCGCGCGACACATGTAGCACTGTAGTTGTGCCCTATGTGTCATGCAGCCTTGCCTAAAGCTGACCTACAGCAGTGAAGAAAAATGGCTGGGTTGTTATGGAAACCTGTAGTAAATATGTGTGCATGTGACCGTGTGTAAGAAGCAGGCTGTGCCAAGACCTGTGGGAGGTAAGCACTAAATTGTGTTTTGGGGAGATATTTACCTCAGCTCAGAGGCGTAGCTAGAGGTTCAGCACAGGGGGGGCGAAACATACTTGAGTGGGCCCCCCACTTATTGGCTTCCCAAACGCACGTTTCCAACTTCACAGGCACATACTACTAGTTGTGGTTATAATATTGTATTAGAAAGATGACTGTATAAACTGCAAGATCGTCTATGCTGTTAAGTACAGTACAATAGACTTTCTACATACCCTAGTCTAAATACTCTACCACATAATGCAGTAAAATATAGGATTAATAGGAGTAAAAAACAAGGGGACTCCTATGTTAAAGGAAACGTGTCCCCAGTTTTTACATCACTCCCCTGCCCCCATCAGACCTCAGATCAGCTTAATGTGCCCCCATCAGACCTCAGATCAGCTTAATGTGCCCCCATCAGACCTCAGATCATCGTATTGTGCCCCCATCAGACCTCAGATCATCGTATTGTGCCCCATCAGACCTCAGATCAGCCTATTGTGCCCCATCAAACCTCAGATCAGCCCATTGTGCCCCCCATCAGACCTCAGATCAGCGTATCATGCCCCCATCAGACCTCAGATCAGCGTATCGTGCCCCCATCAGACCTCAGATCAGCGTATTGTGCCCCATCAAACCTCAGATCAGCCTATTGTGCCCCCCATCAGACCTCAGATCAGCGTATTGTGCCCCATCAAACCTCAGATCTGCATATTGTGCCCCCATCAGACCTCAGATCAGCGTATTGTGCCCCCATCAGACCTCAGATCAGCGTATTGTGCCCCATCAAACCTCAGATCTGCGTATTGTGCCCCCATCAGACCTCAGATCATCGTATTGTGCCCCCATCAGACCTCAGATCAGCTTAATGTGCCCCCATCAGACCTCAGATCAGCGTATTGTGCCCCATCAAACCTCAGATCTGCATATTGTGCCCCCCATCAGACCTCAGATCAGCCCACCCAGCCACATAAGAAAAATAAAAAATCCTCTTACCTGTTCTGCGCTGCGGCTGCCCTCCGATCCGCGCTCCGCTCTCTTCCCTGGCCCGCGCACACTATGACCTGACGCTGCGTGCAGCGTCAGGTCATAGTGCGCGCCGTCAGGGAAGAGAGCAGAGCGCGGACCGGAGGGCAGCCGCAGCGCAGAACAGGTAAGTAAGATTTTTTATTTTTATGGGCCCCCTTGAGTCACTGGGCCCGGAGCCGTCGCCCCCCCTGCCCCCCCGGTAGCTACGCCACTGCCTCAGCTCTTAAGCTGTCTGCTAATTACCTCTCATTACCAGCCTGGTTACTACACAGAGCAAAAACCTATCTCCGAAATCTTTCTTGTTCTCACCCAGTTTCCCCTGCTCCTTTAACCCCTTAAGGCCGAAGCTACATTTACACTTAATGCCGAAGCCACATTTTTTAAATCTGCCATGTGTCGCTTTATTAATTCATAACTTTGGGATTCTTTTACCGATTCGACTGATTCCAAGATTGTTTTTTCGTGACACATTGTACTCCACGACAGTGGTAAAGTTGAGTCAATATAAATCACCTTTATTTATAAAAAAAAAATCCTAAATTTACAGAAAATTTGGAAAAATTTGTAATTTTCAAATTTGAATTTCTCTGCTATTAAAGGGGTTGTCCGAGTTATGACAAAAAATATATAGCACTGTAAATCTGATGGGCAGCAATATATAACTAAGTTAAGCAAGTTTTAGGCAAAAAAAAATCCATATTTCCTAATTTCCCTGGTTCTCTTCTGGTCTTTGTTTACATGCAATAACAACAATCTCAGCCCCTCCCCCTTCTCCCCCCCTCTGCAAAGGGAATGAATACAAGTGCTGAGTGACATGTCTGCCTGCTGGAATACTCAGCAGCATGTTGTATGTGCAGGACTACAAGTCCCAGCTGTACAATGACACTGCTGATACACACAGGAATTTCTCCCTACCTGTTCTTGTACAATACAATTCCTCTATAGCTCCTTGCCCAGCATTTGTCTCCTCTCACTGCTGCAGCTACTGTTTGTTGTAAAGCCTTGAGCCCTCAGTGTGTTCTGGCTGAAGGGGTTAATGTTTTATCTGAAGGAAACCAGGAAGAAAGCAGATAGCAGGAGCCCGGCAAAGAAAGGGGGCGTGGCCAGTGACGTCTCGTGTACAGACTGTTATCTGATCTCTGAGGCTTGTGAACGAAACATCACAGAGCAGAGAGATAAGGTGACATCACAGGTCATGTGACCCTCAGTCAACTCTGAGAAACCAGCAGCTTTAGAAACACAAAGTATATGGGAAAGTTGTTATACCTGACAAGTTAGAAACATATAAAGAACAAAAAAATAACTTGGACAACCCCTTTAAGGCAGATAGTGATCTCTCACAAAATAGTTATTACTTTACATTTCCCATATGTCTACTTTAAGTTGCCATTATTTTGTAGATGTAATTTTATTTTTTGGGGATGTTAGAAGGCTTGGAATTTTAGAAGCAATTCTTAAAATTTTTAATAAATTTTCCAAAACCATTTTTTTAAGCACCAGTTCAGTTCTGAAGTCACTTTGTGGGGCTAACATAATAGAAACCACCATAAATTACCCCATTTTAGAAACTACACCCCTCAAGGTTTTCAAAACTAATTTTACAAACTTTGTTAACCCTTTATGTATTCCACAAGATTTAAAAGAAAATTGAGATGACATTTCAAAATTTCACTTTTTTTTGCAGATTTTCCATTTTAATCCATTTTTTCCTGTAACACATCAAGGGTTAATAGCAAAAAAAACCTCAAAAACTATTACCCTGATTCTGCGATTTACAGAAACACCCCACAAGTGATTATAAACTACTGTATGGGTGCATGGCCAAGCGCAGAAGGAAAGGTGCGCCAGATGGTTTTTGGAGGGCGAATTTTGCTGGACTGGTTTGTAGACACCATGTCCCATTTGAAGCCCCCCGATGCACCCCTACAGTAGAAAGAATCAAAAAGTGCCCATATTTTGGAAACTAAGGGATAAGGTTAGCTGAGACCCCTGGCTGTAAGTAACCATGTCAGCAGACATGCTGACAGTTTAATGCCATTGCATATGATTTTTGATCATTTTATATTACATTTTTTGTTAGGCAAGGTAAACAAAAATGGCTGTTCTGGCTCAGTTTTTATTTATTTTTTACTGTGTTCACCTGAGGGGTTAACTAATGTGATATTTTTGTAGAGCAGTTTGTTACGAACGTGGTGATACCTAACATGTATACTTTTTTTTATTTATTTAAGTTTTACACAATAATATCATTTTTTGAAACAAAAAAATCGTGTTTTAGTGTCTCCATTGTCTGAGAGCTGTAGTTTTTTTATTTTTTGGGCAATAGTCTCAGGTAGGGGCTCATTTTTTTGCGGGAAGAGGTGACGGTTAGATTGGTACTATTTTGTGGGGTATATGCCTTTTTGATCACTTGGTATTACACTTTTTGTGATGTAAAGTGACAAAAAATTGCTTTTTTGACCGTGTTTTTATTTTAGTTTTTTTACTGTGTTCACCTGAGGGGTTAACTAATGTGATATTTTTGTAGAGCAGGTTGTTATGGACGTGGCAATACCTAACATGTATAGTTTTTTTTATTTAAGTTTTACACAATAATATCATTTTTGAAACAAAAAAAAATCATGTTTTAGTGTCTCCATTGTCTCAGAGCTGTAGTTTTTTTTTTATTTTTTGGGCAATTGTCTCAGGTAGGGGCTCATTTTTTGCGGGAAGAGGTGACGGTTAGATTGGTACTAGTTTGAGGGGCATACGCCTTTTTGATCACTTGGTATTACACTTTTTGTGATGTAAAGTGACACAAAATGGCTTTTTTGACCCTGTTTTTATTTTTTTACGGTGTTAACCTGAGGGGTTGGGTCATGTGATATTTTTATAGAGCGGATTTTTATGGACGCGGCGATACCTAATATGTTAAGGTATTTTATTTTCTTCATTTTTAATTAATTAAAATGTGCTTATATGGGGAAAAATTGGATTTTTTTAACTTTTTTTTCCTTTTTTTCCTTTTTTTTTTACACTTTTTTGACTCAGACCCACTTGGTTTTTGAAGATCCAGTGGGTCTGGTCTTTTACAATACACTGCAGTACACTGTATAGTGTACTGCAGTGTATTTTCATTCATAGTAAGCCTGTTCAGGCTCCTGCCTTTAGCAGGAGCTTGATCAGGCTTACCTCTACCATGGCAAGAGCAGCGTCCCGATGGGAGAGAGCTCCCTCCCTCTCTCCTCCCCACATCATCGGTGCGCTGCCAGAGCAGATCCACATTTTATGAGGATCTGATCCCCGCAGTCTCGGACTGCGGGGATCAGACATTTTCAGCCAGGACGCGTATCCTGTGATTGGCTAGTCTGAACAGACTAGCCAATCACAGCGATCGCTGGCCCGGGACGGCCCCCATTGGTCCCGGGCTGGTTAGCTGAGACCCCTGGCTGTAAGTAACCATGTCAGCAGACATGGTGACAGTTTAATGCCATGACGTGTATACTCGTCATGGAGCGCTAAATAGTAGTGCTCCATGACGAGTATACACTATTCGGGCGGGAAGGGGTTAAAGCCGACTTAAAGCAGTGAAGAAAAATGGCTGGGTTGTTATGGAAACCTGCAGTAAAACTGTATCTATGTGGAGACTAAAGATCTGCGAGCTTCTATTAAGTGATAAGGGACATGTGATTGTGTGTATGGCAATTGAGATTTGAAGAGAAAGACTAATATTGGCTAATGCAGGTCATTTTTTGGGAATATCTCAGGAACGGTAAGTCCTAGAGAGCTAAGACCTGAAGCTAGAGAGCTTCCCGGACACCTGATGTACCTGTGTGCCAAATTTAGTGGCGGATAAAGAACAGACAGACGGACAGACAGAAACTCATTATTATATATATACTAGCAGAAGAAACCAGCTTTGCTTGGGTATATTTCACCTATTTCATTTAATGCTTGTGTGTGTCACTAAAAGATTTCAACAGTGACCTCTACAGCACCCCACCTCCTTAACAGTGACCTCCACAACCCCTACACCTTAACACTGACCCCCCCCACAGTGTCCCGTCTCCTTAAAATATTACCTCCACAACAGCCCACCCCCTTAACTTTGACCTTCACAGCAGCCTGCCCCTTTAACAGTGAGTTCCAAAGCACCTCCCCCCCTTGACAGTGACCTCCACAGCGGCCCGCCCCGTAACAGTGACCTCTACAGCACCCACCTCTTACACTGACCATAGGTTACAGTTCCCTTAACTGTCCTCCACCATTACTTGCCCTCTTGACAGAGACCTCCATAGCGACTGCCCCTTTAACAGTGACTGTCACAGTACCCCACTCCCTTAACAGTGACCTCACAGTACCCCACTGCCCCTTTAATAGTGGCCTCCACAGTCCCCTCCTCCCTTACAGTGACCTCCACAGTGCCCTCCCCCTTTAACTGTGATTTCCACAGCAGCTAGGGTGGCCACTCGCCCAGAAAGCCGGACCTCACCAGACACACCCCAAACATGAAGCCAGGTCCCCCGGCTCCGTGAAGACATGGAGGAGAAGTAGTAGTTCCTGACCTGAAGGTGAGCTAGGGGACAGCCCAGGGCTTCTCTTCCCCTCAGTCAGCCGCAGGGAGCCATGTCTGCGGGCTCTAGTGACTGACTGGGGGTGAGAGAAGCCGGATGGAGGACAGGGAGCCAGAAAACCGGACTGTTCGACCTAAAACCGGATGTCTGTCCATCCTAACAGCAACCTGCCCCTAGGGTGGCCAGAGGTCCGGTTTTAGGCTGGACAGTCCAGCTTTCAGACTCCCTGTCCTCCATCTCTGGATGGACACAGGGATGTCCTTTAGAACAGCTTACTCTCAGACAGCAGCGCTGTGCAGTCTGTGCATGAGCTGCAGAGAGAAAGTCACCCTCCCTCTCACCCCTGCAGCTGACAGAAGTTGATTTTTACTTTCATTTTTTCAATCCCCATCGGCTGCGGAGTGGGACGGGCGTGGCTTTGTGGGGCCTGGGGGCGGGGCTTTGGTTCCCTGGAACCGAACCAGAGTTCTGGAAATGGTCTTTTAAAGTAAAAATCAATTTCTAATGTGAGCAGTGGCCCGCATTAGATTGTAGACACATTCCTAGCATACCTGTGTGTATTTTGTGTCTCTATTCCATGTCCAGGAAAACAGCTCCCAAGTGCCCAGCTGAAAGTGAAAGTAAAAACAGCTTTCTCCCCCAACTCAATTCTGATATAGTGGATATAATGCTATGTTTGTTATCGTTTGAAAGGTTGGAATGACAGCTTTCAAACAAGGTAAGGGTTATATTTCTAGCAGCTACCAATCCCAAGATATGAGCAGCTAAAGCAGCCCTCCCCTATTCAGTCTAGTTTGCTTTGGGCACTTGCAGCAGCAGAGCTGGGCACTTGGGAGCTGTTTTCCAGAAGAATAAAAGTGCCTTTCACCTGTTTTTCACCAATATAACTAAGAGCCCTGCCCCACAGAAGATTGCATATACATCCCAGACATACCTGTGTGCACTTTGTGTCTGTATTACATGTCCAGGAAAAGCAAAAATTACTCTTACCAGTAATTGGATTTTCCTGTTAGCCTCCACAACGGCATACCTGGGGGTTACTCCGCCTCCTTAGGGGCAGGAAACAATCGAGTCAATGCTTTAAATCGACTCCTCTAACCTCCTGACTTCAGTTAATAACCTAGAACTCAAAGGTGAAATGCAACACAATTTTATTAAACAGTTTCTTCAACAAAATATATGAATATTCCCTCCGAAAAAATTATAATTATTCACAGACAAAAAAAAAAATTACAGGGAGGGAAATCCCCATGCCGTTGTGGAGGCTAACAGGAAAATACAATTACCGGTAAGAGTAATTTTTGTTTTTTCCTATCGCCTCCACAACAGCATACCTTGAGGATTAAAAGAGAATCAACAATTAGGGAGGGATGACAGAAGACAAAACCTTCCTCCCGAAGGTTAAGTTCTTATTGGCAATAACATCCAGCTTATAATGTTTGAAGAAGGTTGAAGGGCTGGACCAAGTGGCAGCTTGGCAGATGTCTTCTAAGGAAGCGGAAACCCACTTCTGCCCAAGATATAGAGACCACTCTGGTGGAATGGGCTCTTAGCCCAAGTGGAGGAGAGATCTCTTTATAGCAAAGGGCAATACACGGTTTGATCCAGCGGGATATAGTTAATTTGCTTGCAGTGTTTCCCCTGTTCTGTCCCAGGTATTGAACAAATAAATGGTCTGACTTCCTAAAGTCCCTTGTCCTCTGAAGATCGTGCAAGACACACCTTCTAATGCCCAAGTTGTAACATAGTAACATAGTAACATAGTTTGTAAGGCCGAAAAAAGACATCTGTCCATCCAGTTCAGCCTGTTTTCCTACAAGTTGATCCAGGGGAAGGCAAAAAACCCTGTGAGGTAGAAGCCAATTTTCCTCACTTTAGGGGGAAAAATTCCTTCCCGACTCCAGTCAGGCAATCAGAATAACTCCCTGGATCATGTGGAACTGCTTTTCTTTTTCTGAAGAAGCCTGGGGACAAAAGGACGGAAGAGATATTTCTTTCTTTCAATGAAATTTTGAAACCACTTTTGGGAGAAAATTCGGAGCGTGATGAAGAATTATTCTATCATCAAGTATAGTGAGATATGGAGGAGATATAGAAAAAGCTCGAATCTCTGCTACTCTTTTAGCCGTGGTGATTGACAGTAAAAAGGCGGTTTTAAGAGATAAGAGCATATCTGGGATCTTATTCAGGGGTTCAAATGGAAGAGCCATCAGGACTGATGGAACCAAACTTAAATTCCACGGGGGAATTCTGGATCTAAGCGTAGGACGGATTCTACTGGCACCTTTAAAAAAATCTCCTGATCAGCTCTAGGTCAGCTAATCTAGGACCCATGAAGGAGCTAAGGGTTGCCAACTGTACCTTTAATGTACTTACTCTGAGGCCCTTTTCCAGGCCTGATTGGAGAAAAACTCAGAATGACAGCAACATCAGGAGCCATGGAAGGGACAGACATTCAATACAGATAGTAAAAAAGTCTTCCAGATCCTAAGATATATCTTTGATGTTACTTCCTTGCGGCTCCGCATCACAGTGTCAATGACTCGATCAGTGTCCTTTATTCTTTAAGACCGCCCCTTCAATCTCCAGGCCGTCAAGTGGAGCTGTAGGACATTTGGATGGAATACTGGGCCCTGGTGAAGAAGTTCAGGAATTTGTGGAAGAAGGAAGAAGTCCTGTTTTGCAAGGGACTTCAGCACTGGAAACCAGGCTCTCTTTGTCCAGCAGGGGGCTATGAGAATCAGATCTGCTTTCTCCTCTTTTACTTTCATCAATATTCTGTGTATTAAGGCTAGAGGAGGGAAGGCATACAGTAGGATTTGCGTCCACTTCCCGGCTAGAGCATACACCTGTACTGGATGATCCAGATGGCATAAGGAACAGAATTTTGGAACTTTCCTGTTTTTTCTGGATGCAAAGAGGTCTAATTCTGGGTGACCCCACTTGTGACATATCTGTTCGAAGATCTCTTGGTTTAGGCTCCATTCTCCTTCTCTTAGCATTTTTCTGCTCAGGAAGTCTGCAACACAATTTTGATTTCCTTTTATATGTACTGCCGTGAAAGACAGCAGATTGTTCTCTGCCCATCTGAAGATTCTGCCAGAAATCTTTGCCAGAGAGACACTCTTTGTTCCCCCCTGCTTGTTCAGGTATATTACCCCGGTCGTGTTGTCCGATAACACTTTTACATGTCTCAGGTGTACCCTTGGAGCAAAGGCCTTTAGAGCTTGCCGGACAGCCAAGAGCTCTCTTATGTTCGAGGATGAAAGGGACTGTTCTATGTTCTGTGGACTGTTCTATGTTCTGTGGACTGTTCTAATTGATCTTGGAGATGAGCCATCCTAGCTTGCTCGCATCCGTTGTAATTACCAGATGATCTGGTTGGCGCCATTCTACTCCCCATGAGAGGTTCTTTTGCACCAGCCACCAGTTCAATTATGTTTTGACAGACAAAGGTAATTTCAGTGTCCTGTTCAGAGAAGACTGTTTTTTGTCCAATGAGGACAGAAAACAGTAGAAACGCTTGAAGCGTTCTTGAATGAGCTTGGGCCCACTTTAACACTGGGATTGTTGAAGTCATGAGTCCCAAGATAGTCATTATGTCTCTTATAGAAACTTTTTGCCCTTTTTGGAAATTTGATATTTTGAGTATCAGACTGTTCGGTTTGTCTAAAGGGAGGAAAGAGGTCATTTTTACCGAGTCCAGTAGAACTCCCAGAAACACACACAGCTGGTTTGGAAGAAGGTTTGATTTTTGCAGATTTATTATCCAGCCAAGTTTTTACAGGGTATCTATAGAAAACTGCAGATTCTGAATCAAACTCTCCTCTGTAGAGGCTGCAATCAGAAGGTCGTCTAAGTAGGGTATAAGAAGTATTTCTGAGCGACGAGGAAACCCTGACACTTCGGCCATAATTTTTGTAAAAATTCTGGGTGCTGAACAGAAGCCAAACGGAAGTACTCGGAAATGAAAATGCTGAACCTTTCCTCCTACCCAGACCGCTAATCTTAGAAACCTTTGGTGGTCAGGATGTATCTGGTAATAAACGTCTGTTAACGTTGCCATGAACCACCCCTTCCGGTAACAGATTGATTGTGGACTTTATTGACTCCATCTTGAATTTTTTGTAACTGATAAATCTGTCGAGATTTTTCAAGTTTATAATTGCTCTGAAAGCTCTGCTTGGTTATTTTTTACTAAGAAGATCGGAGAGTAGAATCCCTGACCCTTCTGGTCTGGTGAAACAGGAATTATACAGTAGCTTCTTTTTCCAACAAAAGCGAGATCTGGTCCTCTAAAGCCCTCTGATTTTCTCCCTCTAGTTTTCTGTTTAGTAGAAATCTGTCGGATGGCTTTCTTAAGAATTCTAGTTGATAACCGAATTTTATTACTGACATTATCCAAGGGGATGCTGAAATTTCTTCCCAGGCTAGAGCGAAGTCTCTTAATCTTCCTCCCACTGGGGTTCTGGCGTCATTTAGAGGACTGACGGGTTGATCTGTCTAAGTTAAAGTCTTTTCCATTATTTTTGGACTGCTGCCAATCTGGATTTGCCCCTTTTTTCTTATGGTTAAATTTACTACGTCCCTGGGCACAAAAAAATCTTCTATGATGAAAATATTTAGAGTCAGTTGGGAACCCCCTTTTTTTATCTGAAGATTTCTCAAGAATGTCGTCAAGGGATGACCCAAAAAGTCTATCTCCTTCACATGGCAATGAACATAATCTATTTTTGGAGGCAGCATCTCCAGACTAAGCGTCCACCAAAAAATTTGCCGCTTGTTTGAGAACCGGAATGGATGATGTAATATCCTCTCTTGGGGTACCTGATTCAATATGCTCTTCTATTTGAGATAACCAGAGAGCAAGAGTACGGGCAGTATAAGTCGGCGCAATACCAGGTGTGAACGCGGCCGCAGATGATTCCCAAGCTTTTTTGAGCAGGGCTTCACTTTTTTTATCCATCGGATCTTTTAGCAAGCCGATGTCCTCAAAAGGGAGAGAGGATTTTTTTAGAAATTTTAGCAATGGGTGCGTCTACTTTAGGGGCTTTATCCCAAAGGGCCGAATCCTCCTCAGTAAAGGGGTATTTCCGTTCAAACAACCTAGATGAGATTTGTTTCTTTTCCACATCCTTCCACTCATTGCGTATCATATTTTTAATGTTACTATGTAAAGACTCTTTTTTTCCTATCCCCCAACCCTAGGAACATCTGGCCATGAATGGATAGGTGTTCCTTGGTCTCTTCTAGGTTCATGGTGGCTCTAATGTTCTTAAGGAGTGAATCAGACTCTTCCACAGAACAGAGGGGTCGTCCTGCAGAATCCTCAAGCTCGCTCGAACTCTCATCCGAGGAGATATCCCCTACATCAATCTCGGAAACACTATCTTCAGGCGTATGAGATAGGGATTTTGAGGTGGATGGACCTGGTAAGGCTACACCTAATTTTTGCGTCCACAACAGCTCCCACGTCTTCTTTTATCATGCTCTCAATTAAAGATGTGGACTCCTCAGAAACCACCTTCTCAGTACATCTCTGACACAGCCATTTTTTTGCGGAAGGAAGGGAGGTCTTTCTACAAATGGCACATCTTTTCTTTTGTGATGGTTCACCACTTGCTTTTGAAGTCTCTTTGCCCTAAAAAGCAAAGAACTTCAGCCCCAGAAAAAAAGGAAAAAATATGAATAAGGGAGACCATCACCTAAGAGTAGAAGGCTCAAAAGGGAGCACCCAGTGGATATATCAGCACATGATAATAGGCACAGACCCTCCAGAGGAGGCTTACCGGACCTGCCACCTTCAGACATGCGTCCACAGGTGGGAGACACAGTGCCAAGTATGCTGTATAACAGAAGACAGCCCCAGGAGCCAGTACCAGCAGAACGCCATGTCTCCACACCATAGGCATCCTATATAGCGCCAGGGAGGACGCCAGAGGAAGCAGACGTCGCTCTTCTGACGTCACTTCCGTGTCATGTGACGCCGCTCCTCAGAGCGCATGCGCCGGGTGGAACGCATCAGCCGCATGTCTCCACCCCCACGCTGTACTACCCGCTCGACCATCCTGAAGCGGGAACGCAGGAGATGCCTGCACCCGCCAGACTTACTCTAAAGGGGCAGAAGGGCCACACAGGTAAGCCCTGCTACACTGACCACTGCAACAGCCCTCTGGAGACCCGGGACAACAAACCTAAAGGCTGTGCGGTAGCATCGACTACTCCTTCACTCCTGAGGGACAGAAACAACTGAAGTCAGGAGGTTAGAGGAGGCGATTTAAAGCATTGACTCAATTGTTTTCTGCCCCTAAGGAGGCGGAGAAACCTCCAGGTATGCCGTTGTGGAGGCGATAGGAAAAAGTACTTTATTCTGCAGGAAAACAGCTCCGAAGTACCCAGGTCTGCTGCTGCAAGTGACCAAAGCAAACCAGAATGCAGAGGGGATTGGGATTGGTAGCTGCTAGAAATATAAAACTGACCTTGTTTGAAAGCTGGCATTCCAACCTTTCAAATGATAACAGAATCATAGCATTATATCCACTATATAAGAATTGAGTCAGGGGAGAAAGCTGTTTTTACTTTGACTTTCAGCTGGGCACTTGGAAGCTGCTTTCCTGCAAAATAAAAGTGCTTTTTCTGAACATAGAATACAGACACAGGTATGTTTGGGTTGTGTATGCAATCTTCTATGGGGCAGTGCTCTTAGTTATATTGGTGAAAAACAGGTGACAGACTCCCTTTAATATGAGTGCTGATTGGTTGCTATAGGCAACAAAGGACTTTCTTAGTATGTCCTTAGTAAGACAGCTTATGTGTGAGTTAATATGATTTTGATTGCGACGTTTAGCAACGTTGTTGTATAGGCTGATGTAACTCACATGACCTTAAGTGTATACTAATTCTTTTGGGTTTAATATACTGTCAATTAAAGATAATAATGTCCTGTAAGAAAAGGAATTTGGACGATTGCCATCGGATGCTAAGAGAAAAGCCGTATAAGGGGGTGGGTTATTATGGAAATCACTGTTAACGAGACTGGGTACTGTGGAGGTCACAAATAAAGGGCGGGCCGCTGTGGAGGCCACTGTTCGATATAGTCCTCCTTTTCAGGGTGTCTTGAATTACAGGTCAATGCCATGGTAATTTATGAGGAAACACAGTGGGTAGCAGTGGAAGAAAACATCGCTTCGCATGGGTATATTTAATCTATTTCATTTAATGTTTGTGTATGTCGTTGCAGAGAGAAAGTCACCCTCCCTCCCACCCCTGCAGCTGACAGAAGTTGATTTTTACCTTCAATTTTTCAATCCTCGTTGGCTGCGGAGTGGGAGGGGGCATGGCCTGACCAAGTGGGGGGCCTGACTTAGCGAGACCTGGGGCAGAGTGAGTTTTAAATCCTTCTTTTGAGGCAGGCCCGAATTACAGGTCAATGCCATGGTAATTTATGAGGACACGCAATGGGTAGTAGTGGAAGAAAACATCTTTTATTACTACTGAATGGTCGTAGTCTAATATTAGTCTATTTCATCTAATGTTTGTGTGTGTAGTTGCAGAGAGAAATTTACCCTCCCACCCCTGCGGCTGACAGAAGTTGATTTTTACCTTCATTTTTTCAATCCCCATTGGCTGTGGAGTGGGAGGGGGCGTGACCTGACAGAGTCAGGGGCGTGGCTTAACAAGACCTGGGGCGGGGGTTTTAAGTCCTTCTTTTGAGGGTGGCCTAAATTACAGGTCGATGCCATGGTAATTTATGAGGACACGCAATGGGTAGCAGTGGAAGAAAACATAGCTTTGCACGGGTGTATTTAATCTATTTCATTTAATGTTTCTGTGTGTCGTTGCAGAAAGAAAGTCAACCTCCCACCAATCCCTGCAGCCGACAGAAGTTGATTTTTACCTGCATTTTTTTCAATCCCCATTGGCTGCGGAGTGGGAGGGAGCGTGGCCTGACTGAGTCGGGGGCGTGGCGTAGCAAGACCTGGGGCGGGGGTTTTAAGTACTTCTTTTGAGGGTGTAAACATAGAACCACTAGGCCTATAACTGGGCAAAAATCACATAACATTACATACAAAACCTACAAGAGAGACTATGTGGTGCCCTAATAATTATACCACCAATCTATAACGAATTACAAAATCTTTATTGATATAAAATACATAAAAAATAGAGGAATCCACAGTAGGGGGAGGTAGCAAGTAAAAACATACAACCCCAAGTGTGGGGAACATGCACATGCACTAATAATTATACTGTAATGAAGGACATACATAAATACCAGGGTATATATAAATATAAAATAACCTAACCACAACTACCAATAGTAAATAACACAAGTGACCAAACAGTCTACCATATGCAATGGTACAGGGCAGGAAATTAACAGTACATCAAACACCCAAGGTATACCAACATCAAACAATTCATCATCACCAGTCCTTCATCTGCATGGCAGCCCCACACTCACCCGACGCGTTTCGCCGGTATGCCAAAAAAGATGAATTTGAATGTACATCATTGGTATCCAAAAAAGAACAAGAGGCATTGGGTATATTGGAAGAATTAATGGAGGAACAACAAACACAGGAAATATGTCCTATAGATGAGTATCCCTCTTATCTTCTACCAAAATCAACCCAGTTTCCACATTTTTCAACATTTCCTGAGATAGACTAGTAACTGAAGAGTTCAGGAAAATTCCAGTATGGGTGGACTCTGATAATCTCAGTAAAACTCAGAGAGAGGCGTTAAACCAATTACGGAAAATGAAGGGGATAATATTCAAACCCTCCGATAAAGGAGGTAATATTGTTCTATGGCCAACCAAGATGTATGAGAGGGAGGCTTATCGACAGCTTAGGAATGAAATCTGTTATAAAAAACTTACTTTCAATCCTCTTGTGAAATTTCAGACAGAATTGGATGTCATCCTTTCAGCTGCCAAAGAGGAAGGAATTGTCACGGACGGGAACACTAGGATAAGGTGCGCCCTGACTTATCCCCACAACTGTCCCTGCCTACTTGCCTTACCCTAGGCTAACGGTCCTAGGGGGACAACTGGACGACAATCCCTACTCTGTATAAGTGAGGGATTGGGAACGGAAGGAACAAAAGACAAACACAGGCACGAACAAACACAATACGAATAGTCAGCTTAGCAAGGTCAAACCGGGAGCGTACGTCAGGAGCCGAGGGATTAGCAGAATCGAGGTCGAGGTCACAAGCAATGGGTCTGGATACAAGGTAAGGTCATAAGTCAATAATGCACAGTACTGCAAAGAAAGGACTTCAATAACAGGCAACTAGCCCTGGCAGTTGCCATCTTTAAATAGCCCACCCCTAGGTCATGTGGCGTGGCCAGCGTCACATGACCTGTGATGCAAACAGGGCGTCGACCCGAATTCAAAACAATGACAATTAGCCATGTGGTGTGGTCAGCACCACATGGCTCCAAATAACAAGTGCAAAACACCAACATAAACAATAGCCATGTGGTGTGATCAGCACCACATGGCTGCCCCCAAAGTAATGCTAGGGGGCGAGGAGGACGCCGGCCACACGAGACCCAGAAGTGCGCCGGGTCCTCTGCGCCTGATCACCATGGCGACGAGGACGCTCCCCATGTCCTCGCGCCGCCTGCAGCAGAGGAGGCCGGCGGCGCCGCACAGAGGGAGCGCGCCGTTGGCCACTCGTTACAGTACCCCCCTCTTCATGAGGGGCCACCGGACCCTTACCGGAGGGAACCGGTTTCTCAGGATGCAACCGATGGAAAGCTCTAATGAGCTAATCGGCATGAATCCTGGTCAATGGCACCCAGCTTCTATCCTCTGGTCCGAATCCCCTCCAGTGTACCAAATATTGGAATGAGTTTTGGACCTTTCTGACATCCACAATATCCGAAATCTCGTTCAGTTTGCCCATCCACCTCAATTGGAGGCAGAGGGTGTTCTTCAGGCAGTACTGGAGGAATAAATCTCTTAAGCAGGGACTTGTGGAATACATCATGAATTCGGAAAGACTCAGGCAGGCGCAACTTAAAGGATACTGGATTAATCAGTTTAATTATTTCATACGGCCCTATAAAACGAGGTGCAAACTTTTGAGAGGCTACCTTAATACGTAGATTCCTTGTGGACAGCCACACCTTGTCCCCAACACTGAATTCAACCCCTTGAGAACGTTTCCTATCTGCTTTGGTTTTTTGAGTCTCTTGGCCTTTTGCTAGGTTTCGTCTGAACCTTAGCCCAAACTGTGCACAGTTCCTGAAACACCCCCTTAATCTCTGGTACAGTAGGATGCGATGGGGAGAAAGAACCAAAACGGGGATGAAAGCCCATATTGCAAAAAAAAGGAGAAACTCCAGAGGAAGAGTTAACACGGTTATTCAATGCAAATTTGGCCAGAGACAAAAATTTGACCCACAGATGCTGGTTCTCAGACACATAACACCTCAAGAATTGCTCAACAGATTGGTTAACCCGTTCGGTCTGCCCGTTACTCTCCGGATGGAAGGCAGACGAGAAAGACAAGGAAGTACCTATCTTCTGACAGAAGGCCTTCCAAAATCTAGACACAAATTGCACCCCTCGGTCCGACACAATATTATCTGGAGCACCATGTAGTCTGACAACGTGATCAATAAATATAGCAGCCAGAGCCTTGGCCGACGGAAGTTTACACAAAGGGATAAGATGAGACATCTTACTAAAACGATCGACCACCACCAAAATAACAGTTTTGCCTTCAGAACATGGAAGATCCGTGATAAAGTCCAAGGACAAATGGGACCACGGTCTGTCCGGTACAGGCAGGGGATGGTAGGTCGTGTTCTGGGGCTTTTAGATCGGGCACAAATGCTACAGGCGGACACAAATGCTTGGACATCCCTGGACAAGGATGGCCACCAATAATTCCTGGCAACTATTTCTCTGGTGGCATTGATCCCGGGATGTCCACACAAGACAGAGTTGTGACACTCACCCAATTAGGGTTGTCACGATACCAAAATTTAGTTTCGATTTCGATACCACAAAAAAACTTTCGATACTCGATACCATTCGATACCACGCGAAAAATAAAATGAAAACACAAAATGGCTGTAGATTATTTAAACGTAAAACGTTTATTGAATTAAACAGCAAATTTGCACCAGATATGAGATTGTCAGAGTTTGATATTGATTTTGACATGCCTTCACCTGTCCACTCCTGCCCCAACTTCTCTTGTTTAGGCAAATAATTCTGGAGCAATGCATCTATTCTATCTCTTCTCTTGCAAACTTAAAGGGTTTCTGTCACCAGTTTTTTCAGTATGAATCCGGCTGACATTAGAGATGTGCTAATGTCACCTGATTCCAAATATATGTCTCTTTTATTTACTGGTGCCCCCATTTTTATATAAAATGAACTTTTATTTTATGCTAATGAGGCCACTAGGTGCAAGGGGCGTTACCTCTGCACCTAGTGGCTATGTTGATTGACAGGACCAGGCAGAGAAAAAACACTCCATTCACTATAGCTTTTAAGGACCTTTAATGATGTCATGACCATGTGATCTGTCACATGGTTAGGATCACACCAACAGCCTGTCTGCTCCTAAACCATGTGACTGATCACATGGTGGCCCACAGCAACAGGCAGAGAGGTGGCCAGACAAAAATGCAGCGTGCCGTAGTTTTTGTCTGGCCACCTCTCTGCCTGTTTGCTGTTCTGCGGCCGAAACTCCAGCACGCCTCTAGTATTAGTGGCCAGAGCAGACTTCGGGCAGCAGAGTTGCGTTAATATGGATCCAACACAGAGTTCCCTGCTGGAACAGCCGGCCACAAGTGTGAAACTAGCCTAATTGGTCTGTATTCTGTTACATTAACCCCATGGTGCCCATGGCCAACTGCCCATTATGTGAGATACTTGGGGCCAAGGGTCACTTACTATTAATGTGACTGAGACACATGGACTCCTAAAGCATGTGTCCAGTCTGACATTAATAATAAGTGACCCCCATCATATTTAAACAAAATGGTAGTGGCAAGTTTGGGGTTAATTCACATTAACCCCAATCTTGCTAGCTGCCTTATCTTTATTTCCTGCCTTTACTTAGAGGCAGGCTAATTACATTTTGGTGGGTGTCACAGTGGCATAATACCTGTTATGCCTGCAGATAGGCTGACTGCTGCTGAGCTGACTTTTCTGTGCACTGTGCTGTGTGGCACAATGCACGCTGACTGGCTGTCACGGCTCGGGCTCCGGCTGGCGCTGTGGAGGTCAGGAGGATGAGGAGGCGGCTTTGCTGGTGTTTCCCGAGCTCAGGAGGGGCGGCACCACTTTTTATTGCCTCCCCCCTCCTCCTCCTGTAATAAGCCGGACTTTCATTGGTGGCAGTAGTGCGGCGCTGCGGGCATCTTCAGAGCCCGAACATTTAATTGGCTCTAGTTTCGTGGCATTAGCGGAGGGGAGGGACTCTCTCCCGAGTCCCACTGTCCCCCCTCCTTCTTCAACACTGAGCTCCCGGAACATAGCGCTCGCCGCGCGCCATGCTTCCTCTTAAAGAGAGATACTAGGCTGCGCAGCAGCGCAGCTAGTATCGCAAGTCTGCAAATCCCGGTACCGAATCGATACAGGTGTAAAAGTATCGATTCGGTATCGAAGTTTCGATACCCGTGACAACCCTACACCCAATAACCGAAGACGCAACGAAACAGGGACAAACAATTTGTCAGTGGGGGTACCGTCTGGAGCGAGATGTTGACCCTCCAGGATTTCGTCGGCTAAGTCAGGTGATGAGGCAGCCACACAAATGCCGGCCGGCAGAATCGGTTCAGGGGGAGCCTCAGGTGGTTGAAATGCCTGGAAGCTACGAGACAAGGCATCTGCTTTAGTATTCCTGCTTCCAGGCCTAAAAGTAACACAGAAATCAAATCGAGTGAAAAACAAGGCCCACCTTGCCTGTCTAGGATTCAACCTTTTGGCGGATTCAAGAAACAACAGGTTCTTATGGTCCATAAGAACCGTAATACGGTGCAACGCCCCCTCCAAAAAATGACACCAGTCCTCAAATGCCCATTTAATGGCCAGTAACTCTCTATTGCCTATATCATAATTCCTCTCTGCTTGTGAAAATTTGCGGGAGAAGAAGGCACATGGTCTGAGATTAGTGAGAGTGGAGGAGCCCTGAGACAACACAGCCCCCACACCGTCCACAGATGCGTCAACCTCGACCACAAACGGTTTGTTCTGATCAGGCTGGATCAGAACCGGAGCGGTAGAAAAACACTCCTTAAGATCCTCAAACGCTTTCACAGCAGTAGGAGACCAGTTTATCACATCTGCCCCCTTATGAGTAAGATCGGTGACAGGCTTAATAATTACCAAAAAATTTTTAATGAATTTTCGATAAAAATTGGCGAATCCCAAGAACCGTTGGAGCGCCTTCAGGGAAGAAGGTCGTACCCAATCACGGATAGCCTGCACCTTGATGGGGTCCATCTTGAACGCATAGGGAGTCAAAATGTACTCCAAAAAGGCCACCTCCTGAACCCCAAAGGAGCACTTCTCACTTTTAACAAACAATTTGTTTTTGCGCAACACTTCGAGGACCTGCCTGACGTGGCCTACATGAGATTCCCAATCAACGGAAAAGATGAGGATATCGTCGATATAGACAACCATAAATTTGCCAGTGAAGGGTCTAAAGATGTCATTAACGAAGTTTTGAAAGACCGCGGGGGCATTACTTAATCCAAAGGGCATTACTAGATACTCGTAATGGCCCTCCGGGGTGTTAAAGGCTGTTTTACACTCATCTCCTTCACGGATCCTGATAAAGTTGTAAGCCCCCTTAAGGTCCAGCTTGGTGAACCAACAAGCCCCCTGAACCTGATTAAGTAAATCAGGAATGAGCGGCAAAGGGTACCTGTTCTTCACCATAATCTTATTGAGTTCTCTATAATCAATACAGGGTCTTAGACCACCATCCTTTTTGCCCACAAAAAAAAATCCTGCCCCCATCGGGGAGACCAAAGGACGGATATGTCCTTTGGCCAGACTCTCCTTGAGATAATCCCTCATAGCCTGTCGCTCTGGTGTAGAGAGATTAAATATGCGACCCTTACGCCTTACGATCCCCGGAAAAACGGTTGGGGAGCTTAACCTGAGGTTCCAAGGTGGTATTAGGGACCTCAGCAACAGC
>ONZH01004758.1:0-10590 GCA_900303285.1 Rhinella marina | reverse complement strand
CGAGTGTACTCGAGCGCAATGCTGGCATTCATTGTTATGTTGATTTGTACGCTAATGCTACGCATTGTATGCTAATGCGTACAAATTTGTATGCTAATGCGTACGCATTTGGATGCTAATGTGTACGCATTGTGCAATAATGCGTACAAATTCAGTTAATTAGCATACTTTTACGAGCGAAAAAGTAGTAAAAGAGGAAAAGTCGTGATTCTGACCTTTTCCTATTAACCAGACACCCTCCCCTCTTCCGAGCTGGGGGGGTGCCTGGTTTAGTCGCATTGACTAACATTATGCTCGAGTGCTCGGTCAGAGCACCCGAGCATGCGAGCACAGAGGTGCTCTCTCAACACTACTCCCTATGCGTTTTACTGCAAGGCACAGTGTTCTACACCACTATCCAGGCTCTCTGCAGCCCGGAAGTAGCCGTTTTTTAACGCGATTCACAACAAATTTATTCGGATCAAAGCGAATCTTTCCCGAAAATTTGTCGAACCAGCCGAATCGAATTTTTGAAAAATTTGCTTATCTCTAATAGATAACATAGGATCCACATTTCACAATAGGTGATTGTCAGAGCTTATCTACTTCTATCTTTTAAAATTACCTCTGCACAGGTCACAGAGCATGCCTAGAAAACTTTCCTATATAAGTCAGTGAGGTCCCCTCTTGTCTATTGTGACTAGCCATGGTGGTTGCTTTAAGTCATATATCTAAATGCTTTTAACAACAGCATAGGCAAAATAGTTTATATATAAATTATAGGTGACACATTCCCTTTAATGCTGAGTCATAGATTTTGTCAAGAATGCAGGACAAGATAACAAGTGTGCAGTGCTATTTCTTCTTGTAAAATAATGGACACAATGATAGAAAACCAACAGACCCATCATAACCAATGATCTTTATGATGAAAGATCATTTTTTTTGCTTCCATTATGTTTTTCTGTTTCTATGACAGAGCAGAAGAATGAAATACCCGACATATGGACGAAGCCTAAGATCCATTTCATGTACTGTATTTTGTACCTAGCAATTCCAAATACAGCAGTATTACAAATTATAGTCAATAAAATTAATGAATGGGTTGTAAATATTGAATATTTTTTTACATTCAACTTCATATTCCTCGTACACACGCATGGTCATTGGAATAAATTAAAATTTTTGCAGTCAAGTATTTCTACAATCACCCTTAGCCGCTATATATGTTGTTCCTGCTTAATTAAAACACTGCTCTTATTATATTTGAAAAATCAAATATTTTGCCACATCAATTGTCAGATGGGCAAAACCAGTTGCATAGTATTATCATATTTTAATTAATGATGGTCTGCAAAATAATTGTCCAAAATCACAATGACACCTTTTTCTGATCACACCTTTTTATTTAAAAAAAAAAAAAAGCTGAGAATCTCTATTAACTCCAACTGAGACATAAGGAACCACCTGACATCTATATAATACTCAATATGCTAATCCTTTCCATATATCATCTTGAATAGATGTACCATGCTGTGTACTGTATAACACTTTGCTTATCTTCTGTGCACTTTTGCTCTAAATCCTTGATTCTTTTTCCTTAAACCACCTCTGCAGAATTAAACCAACCAGTAATTGGTAACACTGATATATTGGTTATTTGCGCACATTCAACAGAACACTTTCTAGGTATTTGGAACATCATTAGTGTTCAGGGGCGTTGCTAGGCTAAAACATTCAGGGCCTGGGCCCCTGATGTTTTCTCCCAGGCCCCGAATGTCCTGCCTGTTAGACAAATACAATTGTATTGCTGTCCTCAGGACGGCAGTACAATTGAATCTAACAGACTGCAAGATATGTAGGACCTATGATGACATCACAGGTCATGTGATCAGTGCCGTCCAATCCTGAACTGGTTACATGACTGTGACATCATCGCAGGTCTTTTTCAACCCCTGTCTTCTAAACTGAAGAGGAGAATTGTGGGGAAGAAGCTACAGTGAGCCCTGCTACATCAAAATAGGTAAGTGAAGGGAGAAGCAGAGGGATGCTGGGTGTTGTGGTTATTTAACTGGGACTGTATGTTAGGGCAGAAGGGAGGGATGTTATCATGGGACTGTGTGTTGGAGGTGACTTGGGCAGGGTTCTGTTAGGGTACTTTCACACCTGTGGCATGGGACTCCCGCAGGCTGTTAGGATCTTTGCTGCCGCAGGTGCACATGTGGGACCAGAACTACGCTCTGGCCCCATTCACTGTAATGGGGGTGGGCCACGGATCTGGCTGCAGCACGGCAACCCCTGCCGAGAGGCGGCTGGAACAAAAGTACAGCATGCTGCAGCTGGATCCGTGGCCCGCCCCCATTACACTGAATGGGGCCGGAACGTAGTTCCAGCCCCACATGTGCACCTGCGGCAGTACGGATCCCTGCCAGAGTCCCCTGCCACAGGTATAAAAAAAACTAGCCTTAGGCTACTTTCACACTTGCGTTTTAAGGATCCATTTGTGAGATCCGTCACAGGCTCTCATAAATGGTCCAAAACTGATCACTTTTGTCCTAATGCATTCTAAATGTAAAAGGATCCGTTCAGAATGCATCAGTTTAGCTTCAGTTCAGTCAGCATTCCGTTTTGGAGGCGGACACTAAAACGCTGCTTGCTGCGTTTTGGTGTCCGCATGAAGAAACTGATCCAAACTGGCTATTTAATAGATAATACAACCGGATCCATTCAGAACAGATGCAGACAGTTGTATTATCATGACGGAAGCGTTTTTGCTGATCCATGACAGATCCAGCAAAAACACTGGTGTGAAGGTAGACTTATTTACTTTGGATAGCAAACACAGAAAAAAATGCCTCAAAACATTATCCTAGAGAGTACAGATCAACATCACATAACCTACTACCCCAGTCTCTCGCCTGAAAGACCAGAAAAAGTACTCAACACAACAGTATTGTAAAAATATACAAAATAGCAGTTTATTGGTATAATACAAAAACAGTTTATATATATCAAAAGATAATAACAAAAAGAAAATTAAGGCATACAAAAAGAAACCCAGATGCTGGCTACAATCATAAGCTAAACGGGAAAATACCGCATCTCCCCATTAGATGTTACACATGTCTTAAAAAGAGGGCAAGCATTATCACAATATGTACCTGTCACACTAAATGTGACCTCCAATAAAAAATAGTGGCTATATATATAATAAGTGCTTGGCCACATAGGAAAAATAACCTAGAAGAAAAAAGAGGGCCCCAGAGTATAATAACTCTAGTAAAAATAAACAAAGAAACCACCAAACAGCTTACCCATGGACATGATGGGGAGAGATGTACAGCGGCTGACCCGAGTAACCACCAAACCTCTACGCGCGTTTCGCTGTGAAAGCTTCGTCAGGAGGAAACACCTCCCAGAATCCAACCCCTTTAAATAGCTCTACAATAGGCCCAGAAGCATACACACCTGTTTTTTTTTTTTTATTTACTTTGGACTCTGACGTGGAGTGATGTTATTTACATGGGACTGCATGTTTGAGGTGGCTGAGGCCAGGTTTATGTTGTTTACATGGGACTGTGGGGTGGAGTTATGTTATTTACACGGGACTGCATGTTGGAGGTGGATGTGGGAAGGAAGTGATGTTATTTACATGGACTGTATGTTGAAGGCGGCTGTCGGAGGGAGTGATATTTACATAGGACTGAATGTTGATGACGGCTATGGGAATGATGTTATTTACATGGGACTGTATTTGGAATGGACTGTAGATAGAGAGGGATGTTATTTACATGGGACTGTATATTGACTGTTTAGTGATGTTATTTACACAGGAGGGAAATAGCTTTATTTATACAGGACTATATGGTGGAGGGGCTGAGGAATTATAATTTCTGAGGACACTAAAGGGAGGAATATAACTACAGCGGGCACTTCAGGGCGAGCATTATAACAGTAGGGGGAGCGATATAAATACTGGGGGCACTGTAGGGGTATTATAAATCCAGGGGACATTAGGCATTCCTGTTACTACTAGGGCTCTATAGAAGAGACTTATAGATCCGCCTTATTTCTACTAAGAGCACTATGGGGGCCTTATTACTACTGAGGGGTCTGTAGAGAGCTTGATTATCACTGGGGGAACAATAGGGTGCCTTATTACTATTGGGGGCTCTGTGAGGGCATTATTAATACTGGAGGACTCTTCTAGTAATGGGGACAATCTTGGGGAGCATTATCTGTACTGGGGTCACTGTAGGGTGGAGTGTTACTAATGATGGAATTACTATTGGTAGGACTATTACTATGGGGGGCAGTATTATTTCTCCAGGATAGTATTTGAAGGTTTTTGGGGGCACAGCGAGCAGCAGGATAAGGCTGTGGGGACTCCATTTTGGGGGATGATGATAGAAATGTGATGAAGCTAAGATGTCCGTGTGTCACATTCTGCAGAGACGAGGCGGCTGAGAGAAGTTGTCCGGACCAAATGGAGAAGATGATGACAGAGGATGACATCTAAATCAGAGGAGACGTCACCTGGGAGGCCCTGGATGTGAGGTATGTTCTCCTGTTGGGATGAGGGTCGACATAGAGAATTGGGCCATATTCATTGGGGCTTGGGCCCCGGATCCTTTGAGACCCTAGCAACGCCCCTGTCAGTGTTACTATCATGCCTCTTTCATTATTACAATAGATTGCTGTTTTTTGATCATATGATGGGCTGCATATTTAAGCTCTTGAAGACCTGGCCATTTTTATACCTTGAGGGAATCTGTCAGTAGGTACGTGCTGTCCTAACCACAGAAAGAATGAGATATTGAAAAGTCTCCTGTTTACACTGAGCTATAATTCCCTCTGAATCACTGTTATGTTTATAGAAATCATAGGGGCATATTTATTAAGGTCATAAACCCCTAAACTGGAGGTGAATCCAGCGGAGTTATGAAGAGGTTGCGGCCTCGTCATAACTTCGGCGGATCCTCTGCCAGTTCTATATGTAAGACAGCTCGGAAGCTGTCTTACATTTGGACCTTTTTCTATGTCTGAAACAGACATAAAAATTGGTAAATGAGATAGGCCGGCCCTTCCCCGCCCACGCCATGGCCACAATTTTAGACCTAGGCGGGGAGAAGTCGCAGATAGGTGCATTTCAGATTGAAAAATGTCCCCCATAGTTTTAAAACATGCTAGGCTCATGGAGCCATTTCTGCAGAGCAGCATTGAACCTACTTCTCATCACCTAGGTAAGCTTCAATGGCTGCCAATTCCAAGTATAGAGCGGGATGGCACTACAAACAATTCCCCTGATTAAGGTGCAGATATAGTCCTTCAGCCGGGTCAATGCCACAACGACTGTGGTGGTGCTCTGCCTTCAACAAACAGTCCAGCAACAAGGCTTCAATGGCTGGTATCTCCCTTTTAGTGGACGTTTTCACCATTATGAATTTTAATTTATATTTATTTACTGCCAATGTGGGACATTTTAAAAATAATTTATGATTTTACATGACAATATTTTTGCATATGAACATATATGCAAGTAAATTAGTAATATGTACACTGGCTGTTGTTAAGGTACTCCTAGGTATGCTCTAACATCAGGCATCATAACCAAACAGCCCCAGGGTCCTTCAGTGGACCCCTGTCTATCTACTTAGGTATTGTATGGTTATAGAATGCATCAAAGAGCAATCACCCTTTGCTTTCCCTTTGAATCCTGGCAATATTAAATGTTATTGTTTTTGGAGTGGGGGCTATGATAACGGAAAACAAACAATTTCACCATCATTTTTTACTTTTTTGTGCTAACTCCATTAAACAGGTTGTTACAATTGGGGTGATACCATATATGTTTATTTTTAACACATTTGCAATATAAAATTACTGTGAATATTTTTTTCTGAATTTCTTTAAAAAAAAGTTCTGCCACAGCATCATTTTCACCAACATAACTAACAATATTGCCCCACGGAAGACTGCAAACACATTTCAAACATACCTGTGTGTACTTCATTCAATACAAAAAAAACACTTTTAATCTGCTGAAAAATGACTAATGACATTTTAACTTCATTCTCCCGGACAGAATGATTATGGAGATACCACATTTACATGTTTTTGTTAAAGGGTTTCTGTCATCAGGATTTACCATAGTAAACCGAGTGTCATTTGCAATGTGCAAATGACACCTGATGACAGATCTGTATTTTTTATACTGCTCAGTAAAGTAGTTTTTGTGAAAATTCCGTTTTTATAATATGTGAATTACCTCCCCTAGGTGCAGTAGGCGTGAACCCTGCACCTAGTAGCGGCCGTCATTCCTCCTCCGAACCCTCTTCCGTAGCGTTGATTGACAGGGCCAGGCAGCCAGCTCTTTCGGCTCCCGGCCCTGTTCGAGTTCCAAATCCCGCGCCTGCGCACTGCGATCAGCAATCCGCGCATGCGCGTTGAGCCGCCGGCCGCCCGGCTCCCGGCTTCCTCAATGCGCCCGCATTGCTGATCGCAATGCGCAGGCACGGGATTTGGAACTCGAACTGGGCCGGGAGCCGAAAGAGCTGGCTGCCTGGCCCTGTCAATCAACGCTACGGAGGAGGGTTCGGAGGAGGAATGACGGCCGCTACTAGGTGCAGTACACGCTACACATTGCTGCTCAGCTGGGTGCCGTCAACCCCGTTTAGCCGCAACAAAAAAAGTAAAAAAAAAATCTAAAAAAAAAAGTTATAAAAAAAGTTTTAAAAAAAAATTAAAAAAGTTATAAAAAAAATAAAGTTTAAAAAAGTATAATAAAAAATACATCATTTAATTTTCCCCCACCCAAATAAAAATATGTCCAAGCGTCCTACTTCCAGCACTTCCCAGGCAAGGAGTGCAACAGCAGGCGGTGAGGGTAGGAGAAGTGGCAGCACCAGGCCCAGTGGCAGCCAGGGTAACAGGCGTGGCAGCAGGGTGCAGCTACCCCTGATGGCCACTGGTCAAGTAAGAACCACACAGCCAGCGGTTCTAGATTGGCTTACCCAATCCTCCAGTTCCACCGCCCAAAGCTCCCAAATGAGGAGTCAAGCATCCGCTGGATCATCCAACACCACCCTTACATGGGACGGTCAGCGAGAGTCCTCTGCCCCGTCCCCTGTTATTAGAATGCCACTCACCTTTGGGGCACCTTCTGCCAGGGAACTCTTGGGAAACCTTGATCTGCCCTTGGAGTCTCTATCACTTTTTAGTGATGAGAAGGAGGAGGAGGAAGTCCACCAAAGTCAGCGGGTGGAACGTAGTGAGACTCCAGAGGAGGTGTTGGCTGTAAGCAGCCAACAGAGCCAGGGAGGGGCATCCAGTGCCACACCTGATATTCCGTCCCAGCCACCGGAGGAAAGTAGCAGTGGTGCAGAGTTTGATGACTATGTCGCTGATCGGACGTGGCGCCCTCAAGCAGCATCATCCTCATCATCAGGGGAGGAAATAGAGGTGCCATCGACGCAGCAATATCCCACTGTTGCAAGGAAACGAAGCACAAGAGGGAGGGGTAGAAGCCAAGCTACCAGGCAGAGATCACCCTCTCAAAGCCTTGGTCCTGAGAGGGCACCCTCAGGCAGCAGTGGCAGTCAACAGCCAGCAAAACCCCCCGTGGCTGTCAGCAAACCACGGTCCTCTGTCGTCTTGCAGTTCTTCCGCCTGGGGAAAGATAAGCACATCGCTTTGTGCCTGCTGTGCAATGAGAGGGTCAGTCGTGGCAGGGGTGATACTCTCGGGACAACATCCATGCAAAAGCACATGAAAAGGCAACACCAACAGGCCTGGAAGAACCGTGACCCCAATACCACCTCCTGTCAGGATGCACCATACACTGCAGATCCCATCATGCAGCATCCTCTCAGTGCAACTCAGGGCTCGTCAGCCTCAGGTGCCAGCACCAGCACAGTGTCACTGCCATCTACACCACTAATGAGGCAGCAATCCGTGACTGAGTTCATGGGCAGACGTCAGGTGTATTCCAGCAGCCATCCCTGCACAGTGTCCCATCACTGCACAGTTATGTGCAGAAAAAGGTGGGCGACTCATTGGGACTCTCGGTGTCCAAGACCGTGCACCTGAGTGCTGATGTCTGGTCCTCAAATTATGGCCAAGGGCAGTACATGTCTGTTACTGCCCATTGGGTCAACATCCTCCCAGAAGACCATCAGGAAGTTGGCCCATTCTTGCCACTGTCACCTCCATGGTGCTTTAGGGGGCCAGCAGCGGGAAGCAGAAGTTCTGCCTCCTCCACCTTGCAACCATCCGCCGCTTTGACAGCAGTCCAACCTGCCCCGGTGTCTTACCACCGATGTCAAGCCCGTGCTCTCAGGCTGTCCTCCATTTGGTGAGCCTGGGTGAACGGAGCCACAGTGGGCAGGAGCTCCTCTGGACCATCAGGGAGGAGATCAATCAATGGCTGACCCCATGTCAACTAACGGTGGGAAGTGTGGTAGCAGACAATGGGAGGAACATTGTCTCTGCAGTGCAGCAGGGAGGGCTGAGTCATACACCTTGTATGGCACATGTGATAAACCTCATAGTGCACAGGTTTCTTAGATCATTTCCTGCACTGCAAGACATTATGAGGATGTCACGCAGAGTGTGCAAACACTTCAGCCACTCCTACACTGCAAGGAACAGCCTGCTCAGAATCCAGAGACAGCGCAGTCTGCCCCAACATTGGCTAATCTGCGACATGCCAACACGCTGGAATTCTGCCCTCCATATGCTGGACCGCCTGAACGAGCAAAGGTCAGCCGTTACAGACTACCTAATGGGGCAATCAGGCAGCTTCACGCCACACTGCGACTTCCAAGTCACACACTGGCAGATGATGCGTGAAGTCTGCCAATTGTTGATCCCTTTTGAGGACGCGACTTTGTTTGTGAGCAGGCATGACTATGGGATCAACGACATCATCCCACTCGTCCATGTTCTGGAAAGTGCGCTGAAAAGCATCATCAGCGAGGATTCCCAGGCCACCACTCCAAGGCTGAACATCGCCTTGAGCCCAGAGATGGATGAAGTGCAGATGGAGGGTGAGGAGGAGGAGATGTCTACGCCCAGCCATTCCACACACCGCCACCTGGCTTCTCTGCCTCTCAATCACAAGAGGAGATGGAGGATGAGGTGGTAGAGGAAGCAGAGGAAGACCCCAGCAGACCCTGGAACTATACCGAGTACAGTGGAGAGGAGAGGCGCTCATTGTCCTTGGTGCAGATGGCAAGGTGCCTGCGGGAGTGTCTCAGGAGTGACAGCCAGATTTTGGACATCCGACAGAGGGACCAATACTGGCTGGCCACCCTGGTGGACCCTTGCTTCCGCCGCAAAATGGCTGAATTTTTTCCGCCATCAGAGAGGGAGGCAAAACTGGGGTACTACCGGGACCTACTCACCAGTCAGTTGGTCTCAACTTACCAGCGAGACCAGCCAGGTTCCCAGACAACATCCGCTCGGGGGGAACCAGCGCGCTCCACTACCACCACCACTAGTGGAGGCGTGAGAAGTCGCTACAGCCTCCAATAGCTGATGAGCGATTTCATGCAGCCAGCTGCTGAAGAGGGGACACAACACCGGACTCATGGCGTGGACCAGCATGAGCTCACCCACCAGGTCACTGCCTACCTGGATTGTACCCTGCCCCAAAGTGTCACCGACCCCGTGCAGTACTGGGCAGAGAAACTTGACATTTGGCCTCAACTGGCAGAGTTTTCTTTGGCTCTGCTGTCCTGCCCAGCCAGTAGTGTTGCGTCAGAGAGGGTGTTCAGTGTGGCGGGTAACATCATAACACCACAAAGAACGAGGCTCTCTTGCCACAGTGTTGAGATACTGACTTTTCTAAAGATGAATCGTGCCTGGATTACATCGGATTATACCACCCCCTGCCTGATGTGAATGACTAAGTCATCAGTCACCCGTCTTGCATGGCAATCCGTGTGTCCAAGAAACTGACCTTAATATCCCAAATATGTGCCCAACGTAAAAAGCCGTAATTTAACTTATTAAGTAATGTTCCCCCCTTAGACCACAAATTAAACAAAATCACCTTAAAAATCCCCTACTTAATTTGGATACATTTAAATAAACAGAACCCCATCTCCAAATTTAATGCCCATGGTGTGTTGGCCATTTAACATCTCCACACCAGCTTAATGCCTCACACCGGTGCACCGTCCAACCCATACCCCAAGAACAGTACCATCCCTAAAATAATCCCCACAACTATGCTTCACAAAGTGGGGATTTCACCTTTTGTGAACTATAGCCATGGGGTTCTATCCCTGGCACCCGTGCCAAGGAACACTACTCACCGTTTTGTGAGCGGGTACTAACTGTTCTTGAGGTATTTTGTTGATATCATGAGAGTAGTAAAATCTCGCACCGCAAATCCCGATGGGGTTCTTCTTTGTGCGAATGATTTCACGCCTCTCATGCAGTCACGCGTGCAATAAGGCTATCTATGGGGTATATATCACGGAGGCTGCTGTCCTTCAACTGTGATATAAAAAACCTCCACAGTTAGTTACGGCAACAAACAGTTGCTGAAAGGCAGGTTAACTTGCCTTATTTACGGGTGCCTTTACAATGGGATGCTTTTTTAGG
>ONZH01004757.1:0-18510 GCA_900303285.1 Rhinella marina | reverse complement strand
ATATAAGGGTACTTTCTTTCGAACTAGTGCATTTGCCTGACACAAATGGGAGAATGGCCAGCACCATTAACAATAATAACTAGAAAACCTTCACTTAAGTTGTTTGGGTCGAGAGTTAGAGGCGTTGCCTAGCATGAAACAAAATTACTGCAGCGCACTACGCATGACCACGTTGTCCTTCTATACTTTTTTCACTATTGGCAGTGACTGCTGGTATATATACAATACAGTACACTAATTTTTTTACATGTTTTTACTTATCAAATATTTTGTTACTCACCCTGCCGTATCTCTGCGCGGATCTCATTAAGCCACTCTGGGCATTTGAATTTCAGATTGGACCATTTCCGCTGGATCTGGCCCGGTGTCCACACGGTGTGGAAACGATGGCGCAGGCCTTGGATCACCTGCTGGATCACCTCCTTCTTATGCTGGTTTGGATGGCGGTGTGTGCTCTCTGTCCATCAGCCGGATCAAGAATTTTAGCTCTTCAGAGCTAAATGATGAGGATCGCCTGGATGCCATTTTCAAATATTCGCTCTGCCTCCTAGGAGTGCACGCTGCGGCCTCTCGTCATGCCTGCCTGCGTATTACGTAATCGCGTAGACAATAGTACGCTGAGGATTCGTACGTTATTTGTACGCTCATGCGTACGTCTTCTAAGAAGTTGCATACATTTTTTAAATGAACGTTCGTTATTAGTGCGCGAATGTTCTCTAGTAGCACATAATAACGTATATTTTGTACGCAAATACAGCGAATCTATTCGTCGAATATACAAATCTTAGGAAAAGTTTGGCGAATGTTCGGCGAATAATTTTTTGAATGATTCGCTCATCTCTACTTGTGGCCCCCATACAGTATAATGTCTCCTTGTGGCTGCCCCCATGCAGTCTTCTCCTTGTGGCCCAAGTGTTTATTTTCTTCTAAATGGGTATTTATGGCGATATATATCGTTATCGCAATAAATTTCTTAATATCATTATCGTGGGAATATTTTTGATATCGCCTTGCTGCAGCATGAGCACGTCTGTGAGCCTGTGTGTAGGAGGAGGAAGAGCTAACTATGAAGGGGCAAATATCTAAGGGTACTTTCTTTCACACTAGCGCATTTGCCTGACACAAACGGGAGAACGGCCAACCCCATTAACAATGATGGGGAATGGCGCTGATCCGGCCGCTATCCGGCAAGAACGCGCCGGGAATTGGCAGGACAAATACTGTGGAACTGCCTGCCGGATCACCGCCACATATGTGAAAGAAGTCTAAGGCAAATTACTGTGAAGGGGCATGTATCTGAGAATACCTTCACTTGTTTGGGTGGAGTTAGAGGCGTGACCTAGCATGAAAGAAAATTGCTGCCGCACACTACTCATGCTGCCCACATTGTCCTTCTATATGGTCTTTCACTGGTATATAATACAGTGCACTCACAAAATATTAGAAAAGTAAAAACATGTAAAAAAATTACTCACCGTCTTACCCCCAGCGCGGATGTCAGTTAGCCGCTCTGGGCACTTGTATTTCAAGTCGGATCATTTCCTCGGTACCTGCCTCGGAGTCCGCATAACACCAAACCAGTGGCGCAAGCCTTGTATCACCTGCTTAATGATGTCCTGCTTGTGCTGGTTTGGGTGTCAGTGTGTGGCCCGAAGCAGATCATAATCCTGGTGGTCCATAACTTTTAACATGTGCTTCAGCTCTCCATTACTAAATGCAGATGAACAAGATGCCATCTTCAAAACTTCTCTGTGCCTCTGAGTACTGTACGCCGCGGCCTAGCGTCGTGCCTGTGTATGACGCAATTGCGAGACAATAGTATGCTAAAGATTCGTACGCATTTAGTACGCTCCTGCGTATGTATTTAGTTAAGGAGCATACCATTAACAAGGCTAATGTTTGTTTTTTGTGCGGGAATGTTCGCAGACGCAGTGTATATGTACGCTCATGCGTACGTATTCAGTTTAGTTACTTTTAACAACACTGACTGTATGTTTGTTATTTGTGCGGAAATGTTCACAGAACACGAACAGAATAACAAATATTTTTAACGCAACTTCGACCGAATAAATTGGTATTCAAAACAAATCTTTTTATAAATTCAGCGAATATTCACCAAATCAAATTGTCGAATTCATCTCTAGTCATAACCATGGAAACGGGCAGTGTATAATGTGATGGAAAATTAATCAAGCCAGCAAAGGAGGCAATATGGACAATCACAATACATTAGTAATTGCATTGTATTTACTTTCCCTACATGCCATTTGCTGAAGTGACACAACCCCTTTAAGAATGCATAGTATAGCACATTGTCAGGATATGAAATTTGGAGCCCATAGAATGCTATGTATCTGCTTTCACTGTATCTATGTACCCAGTGGCGTAGCTATAGGGGTCGCAGTTGCGACCGGGCCCCTAAGCCAGGGGGGCCCCGAGGGCCCCCTTGCCACTTGCAGGGCCGCACCACCAATTAGGCAAGGTGCGGCGCGGCCCTGCGCACAGTTGGGAAGCGCTCATCTCCATAGTCATCCTCAGGGCGGTGATACAGATGCTTGTACTGCGGGGAAGGGTAGGGAGAGGCTTCTCCCCTGCCCGTTCCTCTGATAGGCTGCAGGCACTAGGCCTGCAGCCTATCAGAGGCCGGCTCAGGCAGCGCGATGACGTCAGCGTGGGACACAGGCCGGAAGAGGCCTGCATCGCATCGCTGCCAGCTCCATGGAGGTAAGTATAAGTGTTTAATGCCACTTGCAGGGCCGCACCGCCAATTAGGCAAGGTGCGGCGCAGCCCTGCGCACAGTTGGGGGCGGCGGCGGGGCAGAGGGAGATGAGCGCTTCCATTGTGGAAGCGCTCATCTCCATAGTCATCTGTATCGCCGTCCTCAGGGCGGTGATACAGATGCTTGTACTGCGGGGCAGGGGAGGGAGAGGCGTCTCCCCTGCCTGTTCCTCTGATAGGCTGCAGGCATTAGGCCTGCAGCCTATCAGAGGCCGGCTCAGGCAGCCCGATGATGTCATCGCGCCGCCTGAGCCGTACAGTGTGGGACACAGGCTGGAAGAGGCCTGCATCGCATCGCTGTCAGCTCCATGGAGGTAAGTATAAGTGTTTATTTTTTTTTATTGTTGCAGTCACGGACCGGAGCTCTATTGGGGGCACTGGGGGCATTTTTACTGGCACATGGGGGCATTTTTACTGGCACATGGGGGCATTTTTACTGGCACTGGGGGCATTTTTACTGGCACTAGGGGCATTGGGGGCATCTTTACTGGCACTGGGGGCATTTTTACTGGCACACGGGGCACTGGGGGCATTTGTACTGGCACTGGGGGCATTTTTACTGGCACATGGGGACACTGGGGGCATTTATTACTGGCACATGGGGGCACTGGGTGGAATTTCTTAGTGGCACTGGGGGCATTTCCTACTGACACTTGGGGGCATTTCTTACTGGCACATGGCACTGGGGGCATTTTTACTGGCACTGGGGGCATTTCTTAATGGCACATGGGGGCACTGGGGGCATTTCTTACTGGCACATGTGGGCATTTCTTACTGGCACATGGGGGCATTTGTTACTGGCACATGGGGGCACTGGGGGGCATTTCTTAATGGCACGGGAGCACTGGGGGCATTTTTACTGGCACATGGGGCACTGGGGGCATTTTTACTGGCACTGGGGGCATTTCTTACTGGCACATAATTTGGGGGGCATTTATGGGGGTGGGACACTTACTGGCACATGATTTTGGGGGGAATCAATGGGGGGAACTTCTGGCACATTATTGGGGCGTTTCTTACTGGCACATAATTTGGGGGGCATCTATGGGTGGGGAGCACTTCTTACTGGCACATTATTGGGGTGAAATTTTGGGGGCATTATTACTTCTGGGGCACAGTGGGGACATTAGTACTGTTGGGGCACTATTACTAACAAGTGCACTCTGGCAGAGAATTATTAGTTGGGACTTTGGGGAGCACTATTACTGTGGGGGGCGCCCTGGTACAGTATCAGCATAGCGCAGTTATTTCTGGGGGACGTTATGTTTACACTATTACGGGACACTATTTGCTGGGTGCAGTTATTTTAGGACACTGTGTGCCAATAATTATTGAAGGGCACTATCTGTGTGGTACTAGTGGCACAGTACTGGGAGTGGTAGGATGATTTGTCCAGAAGAAGGGAGGATGATGGAAAAGTAGTAAACTAAGATTTTTTTCTGTCAAACTGCAGAGATGAGAAATGGCTGAAAAATGGCGTCTGGTCTGAAAGGAGAAGATGAGGAAAGAGATGATCTACATCAGAGGAGACGTCACTGGATGTACGAGGTATGGGGCGCTGTATTAGGCTACATTCACACAAACGTTGTGTTTTGCAGACTGCAAATTGCGGATCCGCAAAAAAAGGATGATGTTCCGTATGGCATCCGTTTTTTTTGCAGATCCACTGTAACAATGCCTATACTTGTCCGCAAAACGGACAAAAATAGGAATGGACATACAGATGCGGACAGCCCACAGTGCTCATTGAAGTGAATGGGTCCGCATCTGAGCCGCAAAATATGCAGATCCGAGGCTGCAAAAACAACTGTCGTGTGAATGTAGCCTTACCCTGTATGTTCTGTAGTGATATACGTAATGTTAGGAGGGAAAAGGTTAGGGTAAGAATTTGGCATGGGGGGGGTTAAATTTTTGACTTGGCCGGCAGAAAAGCTAGGTGCACCAGCGCTGAGAAAGGGGGGGGGGGCAAGCTGAACTCTTGCACCAGGGCCCATGAGCCTTTAGCTACGCCCCTGTATGTACCTCTGATTTCATGCAAAGGTAGACATAATTTTTTTCTCATACATTCATACAGAATATGTAAGAAAAAAACATGGCAGAGATGGTGCGTAATAAGAACCACATGATGGCAGAGTGCCTACAAGTCTATATTATGTTCCAATAGTGACTCTGTGTGCTGCTGTTTTCACTTGAACAGGACCAAGTTGCAGTACTAGGCAAAGCCACAACTATATGTCCATCAATATGTGATACAGTGCTCATGGAGTGCCCTGGTCTCCTCATTTAGATGGTTGTTAGAGGTGGTGCAAAAATATACAGACCTACAAAGTATTTTTAGGAATATATATACTCAAATATAAGATAAAGTATATAAGGTATGCACACATATCCCTCGTTGCTGCCATAGGTAAATGGGGTGATTTATCAGAGGGATCATTATTGGATTTTGAGCCAAGAGCAGCAGTGTTGGAATTAGACCTCTACAAATAGTTGCTTTCACCAATGAGTCAGGTTTTCTGCTTAATTGAACAGGTGGACAGAGTTTCAGGCGAGAAATACCAGAAAAATAGCCTGAAACCATTGCTGGAAGAGCACAAGCTGGTGGTGGAAGCGTTTTGGTCTGGAGAATGTTTCATGGCATTCTCTGGGCCCACTCATCCATGTGGAAGGCACTCTGAATTCATCCTTGCAGATCACGTCCACACATACAGACTGATTGTCTTCCCTGGGTGGATGGGATCTGGCAAGACAATGTCACGTGTCACATGGATAGAAATGTCTTACATTGGTTGGAAGAGCATGTCCAAGTTCTACACTGGCCCACTAATTCTGCAGACTTGAACCCAAATGAGCATCAGTGGGTATCATCTCGATCATGATGTTCTCTCTATGGTTCCTCCCCCACACACCCTCCAGCAGCTGTGGGATGCACTGTAGTGAACATGGCTCCAGATACCTGTGACAAGTTACCAAGATCTTACTGAGTCACTTCCGGTCCTTCTAACTGCTGCCCATGTTGCACACAGTGGTTATACTTTGCAAATGTTTTAGGCAGGTATGAAGGTATGAAAAAAGGTGCAAAGTAAGAATACCTTCAATATAGAAATTTTGGTAGTTTATTGTTTTATTAATTAATAAAATGCAAAGTTTAAGATCAAAGGAGAACTCGAAATCAAATATTTATTTGATGTGACCAGCCTTTGTCTTCAAAACAGTATCACTTCTTCTAGGTACACTTGCACAAAGTCAGGAATATTGCAGAATTATAGTCAAGTGTATAATTAACCTAATATGCCAAACATCTTTCATATGTAGTTTGAAACAGTCATTAACTGAAACAGAAACAGCGGTATATCAGGTTTATTATTGGGTGAGAAACAGCCAAACTCTGCTACAAAGGTGAAGTTGTCGAAGATAGTTTCGTGTCACCACCATGGCAAGACTGACCACAGCAGTCATACACCTTAGCGAGAATGAACACTGCAGCAAGACACTGAATCAGCAAGGTCTCTCCCATGAAAAGATTTCAGAGCAGACAGACGTTTTTAAGATATGTTGTATTTAGAGATGAGCGAATCATTCAAAAAATTATTCACTGAACATTCGCCGAACTTTTCCTAAGATTCGTATATTAGACGAATAAATTTGTTGTATTTGCGTACAAAATATACGTTATTATGTGCTATTAGCGAACATTCGTGCACTAATAACTAACGTTCATTTAAAAAATGTACGCAACTTCTTAGAAGACGTATGCATAAGCGTACAAATAGTGTACGAATCCTCAGCGTACTATTGTCTACACGATTACGTAATATGCAGGCCGCGGCGTGCACTCTTCAGAGGCAGAGCAAATATTTGAAAATGGCATCCAGGAGATCCTCATCATTTAGCTCTGAAGAGCTGAAATTCCTGATACAGCTGATGGACAGAGAGGATTACGATGGCACACACCGCCATCCAAACCAGCATAAGAAGGAGGTGATCCAGCAGGTGATCCAAGGCCTGCGCCATCGTTTCCACACCGTGCGGACCCCGGGCCAGATCCAGAGGAAATGGTCCGATCTGAAATTCAAATGCCCAGAGCGGCTTAATGAGATCCGCGCAGAGATACGGCAGGGTGAGTAATAAAATTCTTAATAAGTAAAAACATGTAAAACAATTAGTTTACTGTATTGTATATATAACAGCAGTCACTGCCAATAGTAAAAAAAGTATAGAAGGACAACATGGTCGTGCGTAGTGCGCTGCAGTAATTTTGTTTCATGCTAGGCAACACCTCTAACTCTCAACTCAAACAACTTAAGTGAAGGTTTTCTAGTCATTATTGTTAATGGTGCTGGCCGTTCTCCCATTTGTGTCAGGCAAATGCACTAGTTCAAAAGAAAGTACCCTTATATGCCCCTTCATAGTTATCGCTTCCTCCTCCTACACACAGACTCAAAGACAGTCAGTGGGCGATATCCAAAGTATTCCTACCGCACCGTGTTAACGATATAAAGAAAGTTATTGCGACGATAACATTATCTATTGCCATAAATACCTTTTTAGAAGAAAAAAAAATGATATGGCCCCCCTCTCACACCCATAATATCTTAATAGTAGTATGCGTTAGTATTAAAAAGAGTCATCATCTAACAATTGTGTACATTTTTATGTTGCAGAGCCACATAAAAATGTACGCAATTGTTAGATGATGATAGAAGTAGCCTTAGGCCATTATTTCATGATTCCAGCTCAACCTCCTTCCCCCCAGCCTGCCCCCCACCTACAGGCCCTTTCTCCAAACAATTTACCCGGATAGGTGACGTATTAGATATTGTACTGATGTTTTTTTTGGTTCTTTTAATTGCCTCCTGACCTGTGATAGGCAGAGCATGGACACGTCCCCTTAGCTGCAGTAGGAAAGACACTCCCCTGGCCAGAGCAAGCTCTTTTTCCTTTTCCGTGGTTGAAAAATCCATGAAATATATGGTCCCAAGATAGGGGATGTATACGGTATTAAACTGAAAAGAATACATACCACACATGCCCCACTAGGAGAATTTGGGGTAATGGTGGGATTAGGCAGCCTCAGAGGCATCCATGCATGCTGCCCCTGCTGTTTCCTGTCCATTTCCGTGGTGTTTCCATCATTTTCTGAGGTTTCCAGGTTTTCACCCAGCCTTCCCTAGGCAGAGCCTTGGTCCCCTGCAAAAATGCTCGAGTCTCCCATTGACTTCAATGGGGTTCGTTATTCGAAACGAGCACCCGAGCATCGGGAAAAGTTCGACTCGAATAACGAGCACCCAAGCATTTTAGTGCTCGCTCATCTCTAGTCTTCAGTGATTGTTGTCTTGTGTGGTATGAATTCTAGTAATAAAATGGCTTCTGTATCCCCCCAAAAACCTGTTGCCATGATCATTCCAGCTTACTGCTGCACACAAAATTTCTTTGGAGTTAATGACCCCTTGTGCTTCCATCGCATAGACTCTTGTTTGGTCTTAGGATCATAGTGGTTGACCAATGTTTCATCACCCCAAAATCTAATCATCATCAAAACATCATGAATGATACTGGAAACTGTGCCAAACGAAGTGCTTAATTCACGAGCTATAACACTGACTTTGACCCAACAATCTTCCAAAATCATGGCCTCCACTTTACGCCACATTTCCTCTGAAGATGCTTCATCAGGTTTTCCTGAATGGGGGTCATCTTCAATTGATTCCCTACCCCATTTAAACTGCTTGGCCCAATACTTTACTTGGTAGTAGGAAGTTGCATAATCACCATTTACAGCAATCCTCCTTTCATGAATTTCTTAAGCCTTCTTTTCTTCCTTTGTAAAGAATTTAATCAAGGAATCTTTGTAGACTTGCATTGTACTGCACTTTGCCATTCTTTGTTATTCTGGGATAGATAACTTATTGAACACCACGTGTATGGCATCTAATGGAACATGCCATATTTTTTTCTCTCTTTGGGCTACATACAGAATATGACATAATATGTGTTAAATCAAAAGGCATATGGAGGCTCTGTACAGTAAAGGCTCCATGTATCTCTATGGGTGCCCTATTAAGACTTTATATAATACAGAGCCATATTATGACTGTGTTCATAAGCCCTTATTAAGAACTGAGGTTTTTTTCTATGCGTAGCATTGTTTTGTTTGATTCTGAATCCAAACGATGCAAAATGCCCCATTTCTATCCATTCACCATTGTTTAGCAGCATTAAGAACGTTGGCAAATGCTTTACAAGTGGTAGCTTAAACTGGCAGCAATTACTAAGCTTTTTAGCTTTTGTGTGTACCTATCAGAGTATTAAAGAAACTATTTCCTGCTATGTTTTGCCTATTTATTTATTGATTTCTTTTACAGCATAAAATGTCATACTGAATATTTAAGTAATTGGGGAATGGAAAGCAGACACTGCTGTAAAGAGTGATGACATGGTGAAGGCACACTGGTAATAAACATACTTAACAGAAAACAAAACTCCCATCAGAACCCAGAAGGCAATGATTTAATTAATGTTGTTTTCTGTCCTTACATGTGAGAGCAGATGAGCAGTGTGATAGATCTATGATGAATGCAGGGAAGACTGAGCACATGTTTTATGGCACCTTTGTCTATTGAAGGAACAGTAAATTATATTCTTTCTGAGTTCATAACTAGATTGCAGAGCAGATGTGCCAGCATTTTTAAAGCAGATTCCTTAAATAACCTATTTATTAGTAGATAAACATCCATTGGGTCAAATTTTGTTGTGTAAGCACTAAAGAAAAAAATTAATAAAGCTATGGTAAAGTAAATAATAAAAACGGCAGCAATACTTTTTTTTTCTTTGCTGTGATCTACTGTTTAATTTGCCATTTAGTTCAGGTTTGTATTTTATTGTAGAGATGAGCGAATGACTCAAGATTCGATTCGGTACAAGTTTGCAGAATATTTGAAAAAAGTTTGGTTTGGACCTTTTTTCTTTCTCCCTCCACCCTCCCCAAGCACTGGAACGCAATGACAGCAATATTAAATTATGAGTGACACTGACATACATACCTATGGGTAAATTCATGCTGGACGAAGTTAACATACAATGTGTTTAATAACACCCTGACATGTGCTTTTTCATATTCCGAAGCTTCCAAAAAATATCCCTTAGCATCCAAAAATTATGCATTGACAGGGTCAGAATGCCTGCCCACATGACATACACAAGTGTTGATTATGAGAAGAAAAAGTGGCTTGTTGTGAACGAGTCTAAAAAAAATTCTCCCTTTTATTAGGAGCAGCAACAATGCAGTGTGGATGTGGAAAGGATACAGATGTACAAACAATACAAGTAGTAGAACAGTAGCATCAGCAGAAACAGCATGTCATGGAACATACATTAGGTTGGCTGTCTATGGGTAGTAGTAGTAATAGTAAAAATAGTGGTAGAGGCTTTGTATTAATATTGGTAGAAGTAGGGTATTAGCAGCAAGGAGCAGGCACTGCTGGGGCAGCGGTCATTGCAGCAGCAGCCACATAGTACATGTTGGCAGGCAGGCAGACAAGTAGGAGCATGATGAAGGCAGAAACAGCTTTACAGAACATGATGGTTGGCAGGCTGCAGCAGTGACGTGATGGTGGAAGCAGCGTGATACGCTATTCGGCCGAATACCGCGTGTGCTTGAGCGCCATGCTCAAGTCCCCTCTCCGGTATGGCATTCAGTGTAATGCCAGTAGCCATGTTAGCTACTGGCATTACATTGATTGGCTGGCCGGGAAAGCGTCAGCGGATGCTATAAAGCACCCGGTGACATGTGACCAGGCCAGTGTTAGACAGGGAGAGGTGCTGCAAGGAAGGACAGAGAGTGTAGGGAGAGAAGTACGCTAGGCAGGGATAGAAATCGCTCCAAACAGACCCAAAAGCCCTTTTAAAGGCTATTATATCCGGCACAAACTTATTATTTTTTATATTTTAGTACTTTGAAGGTGTTGAAAACAGCGCTAGGTGGCCTGCCATTAATGCAACAAGCGGTACTGCAGCAAGAAGGGAAAGAGAGTCTAGGTACAGAAGCACACTAGGAAGGGATAGAAAATAGAGAATACGTTTTTTCACTCAATTATATAAACTACAGTCCAGTGAACAATTGTGAGGTGTGCTTTACAGCAGCGTCAGTCTATAACATGCATTTTTTTCACTCAATTATATAAACTACAGTCCAGTAAACAATTGTGAGGTGTGCGATACACTAGCCTCAGTCTAGAGAATATGTTTTTTTTCACTCAATTATATAAACTACAGTCCAGTAAACAATTGTGAGGTGTGCGATACACTAGCCTCAGTCTAGAGAATATGTTTTTTTCACTCAATTATATAAACTACAGTCCAGTGAACAATTGTAAGGTGTGCGATACACTAGCCACAGTCTAGAGAGTATGTTTTTTTCACTCAATTATATAAACTACAGTCCAGTGAACAATTGTGAGGTATGCTGTACAGCAGCGTCAGTCTATAAAATACACTTTTTTCACTCAATTATATAAACTACAGTCCAGTGAACAATTGTGAGGTGTGCGATACACTAGCCGCAGTCTAGAGAATACATTTCTTTCACTCAATTATATAAACTACAGTCCAGTAAACAATTGTGAGGTGTGCAATACAATAGCCACAGTCTAGAGAATATGTTTTTTTCACTCAATTATATAAAATACAGTCCAGTGAACAATTGTTAGGTGTGCTGTACAGCAGCGTCAGTCTATAAAATACGTTTTTTTCACTCAATTATACAAACTACAGTCAAGTGAACAATTGTGAGGTGTGCGATACACTAGCCTCAGTCTAGAGAATACCTTTTTTTCACTCAATTATATAAACTACAGTCCAGTGAACAATAGTGAGGTGTGTGATACACTAGCCACAGTCTAGAGAATAATTTTTTTCACTCAATTATATAAACTACAGTCCAGTGAACAATTGTGAGGTGTGCGATACACTAGCCACAGTCTAGAAAATACGTTTTTTTCACTCATTTATATAAACTACTGTCCAGTGAACAATTGTGAGGTGTGCTTTACAGCAGCATCAGTCTATAAAATACGTTTTTTTCACTCAATTATATAAACTACAGACAGGTGAACAATTGTGAGGTATGCTTTAAAGCAGTGTCAGTCTATAAAATAGGTTTTTTTCACTATATTATATAAACTACAGTCCAGTGAACAATTGTGAGGTGTGTGATACACTAGCCACAGTCTAGAGCATACGTTTTTTTCACTCAATTATATAAACTACAGTCCAGTGAACAATTGTGAGGTGTGTGATACACTAGCCAGTCTAGAGTGTAATTTTTTTAACTCAATTATATCAACTACAGTCCAGTAAACAATTGTGAGGTGTGCGATACACTAGCCACAGTCTAGAGAATAATTTTTTTCACTCAATTATATAAACTACAGTCCAGTGAACAATTGTGAGGTGTGCGATACACTAGCCACAGTCTAGAGAATACGTTTTTTTCACAAATTATATAAAATACAGTCCAGTGAACAATTGTGAGGTGTGCGATACACTAGCCACAGTCTAGAGAATACGTTTTTTTTTACTCAATTATATAAACTACAGTCCAGTGAACAATAGTGAGGTGTGTGATACACTTGCCACAGTCTAGAGAATATTTTTTTTCACTCAGTTATATAAAGTACAGTCCAGAGAACAATTGTGAGGTGTGCGATACACGAGCCACAGTCTAGAGAATAATTTTTTTCACTCAATTTTATAAACTACAGTCCAGTGAACAATTGTGAGGTGTGCGATACACTAGCCTCAGTCTAGAGAATACGTTTTTTCACTCAATTATATAAACTACAGTCCAGTGAACAATTTTGTGGTGTGCGATACACTAGCCACAGTCTAGAGAATACGTTTTTTAAACTCAATTATATAAACTACAGTCCAGTGAACAATTGTGAGGTGTGCGATACACTAGCCACAGTCTAGAGAATATGTTTTATACACTGAATTATATAAACTACAGTCAAGTGAACAATTGTGAGGTGTGCGATACACTAGCCGCAGTCTAGAGAATACGTTTTTTTTCACTCAGTTATATAAACTACAGTCCAGTGAACAATTGTCAGATGTGTAATACACTAAACACAGTCTAGAGAATAATTTTTTTTCACTCAATTATATAAACTACAGTCCAGTGAACAATTGTGAGGTGTGAGATACAATAGCCACAGTCTAGAGAATACGTTTTTTTCACTCAATTATATAAACTACAGTCCAGTGAACAATTGTGAGGTGTGCGATACACTAGCCACAGTCTAGAGAATACGTTTTTTTCACTCAATTATATAAACTACAGTCCAGTGAACAATTGTGAGGTGTGCTGTACAGCAGCGCCAGTCTATAAAATACGTTTTTTGTACTCAATTATATAAAATACAGTCCAGTGAACAATTGTTAGGCGTGCTGTACAGCAGCGTCAGTCTATAAAATACGTTTTTTTCACTCAATTATATAAACTACAGTCCAGTGAACAATTGTGAGGTGTGCGATACACTAGCCGCAGTCTAGAGAATACGTTTTTTTCACTCAATTATATAAACTACAGTCCAGTGAACAATTGTGAGGTGTACGATACACTAGCCGCAGTCTAGAGAATACCTTTTTTTCACTGAATTATATAAACTACAGTCCAGTGAACAATAGTGAGGTGTGTGATACACTAGCCACAGTCTAGAGAATAATTTCTTTCACTCAATTATATAAACTACAGTCCAGTGAACAATTGTGAGGTGTGCTTTACAGCAGCATCAGTCTATATAATACGTTTTTTTCACTCAATTATATAAACTATAGACCAGTGAACAGATATGAGGTATGCTGTACAGCAGCGTCAGTCTATAAAATAGGTTTTTTTCACTCAATTATATAAACTACAGTCCAGTGAACAATTGCGAGGTGTGCGATACACTAGCCACAGTCTAGAAAATACGTTTTTTTCACTCATTTATATAAACTACTGTCCAGTGAACAATTGTGAGGTGTGCTTTACAGCAGCATCAGTCTATAAAATACGTTTTTTTCACTCAATTATATAAACTACAGACAGGTGAACAATTGTGAGGTATGCTTTAAAGCAGTGTCAGTCTATAAAATAGGTTTTTTTCACTAAATTATATAAACTACAGTCCAGTGAACAATTGTGAGGTGTGTGATACACTAGCCACAGTCTAGAGCATACGTTTTTTTCACTCAATTATATAAACTACAGTCCAGTGAACAATTGTGAGGTGTGTGATACACTAGCCAGTCTAGAGTGTAATTTTTTTAACTCAATTATATAACTACAGTCCAGTAAACAATTGTGAGGTGTGCGATACACTAGCCACAGTCTAGAGAATAATTTTTTTCACTCAATTATATAAACTACAGTCCAGTGAACAATTGTGAGGTGTGCGATACACTAGCCACAGTCTAGAGAATACGTTTTTTTCACTAAATTATATAAAATACAGTCCAGTGAACAATTGTGAGGTGTGCGATACACTAGCCACAGTCTAGAGAATACGTTTTTTTTACTCAATTATATAAACTACAGTCCAGTGAACAATAGTGAGGTGTGTGATACACTTGCCACAGTCTAGAGAATTTTTTCTTTCACTCAGTTATATAAAGTACACTCCAGAGAACAATTGTGAGGTGTGCGATACACGAGCCACAGTCTAGAGAATAATTTTTTTCACTCAATTTTATAAACTACAGTCCAGTGAACAATTGTGAGGTGTGCGATACACTATCCTCAGTCTAGAGAATATGTTTTTTTCACTCAATTATATAAACTACAGTCCAGTGAACAATTTTGTGGTGTGCGATACACTAGCCACAGTCTAGAGAATACGTTTTTTAAACTCAATTATATAAACTACAGTCCAGTGAACAATTGTGAGGTGTGCGATACACTAGCCACAGTCTAGAGAATATGTTTTATACACTGAATTATATAAACTACAGTCAAGTGAACAATTGTGAGGTGTGCGATACACTAGCCGCAGTCTAGAGAATACGTTTTTTTTCACTCAGTTATATAAACTACAGTCCAGTGAACAATTGTCAGATGTGTAATACACTAAACACAGTCTAGAGAATAATTTTTTTCACTCAATTATATAAACTACAGTCCAGTGAACAATTGTGAGGTGTGTGATACAATAGCCACAGTCTAGAGAATACGTTTTTTTTCACTCAATTATATAAACTACAGTCCAGTGAACAATTGTGAGGTGTGCGATACACTAGCCACAGTCTAGAGAATACGTTTTTTTCACTCAATTATATAAACTACAGTCCAGTGAACAATTGTGAGGTGTGCTGTACAGCAGCGCCAGTCTATAAAATACGTTTTTTTACTCAATTATATAAACTACAGTCCAGTGAACAATTGTGAGGTGTGCTGTACAGCAGCGTCAGTCTATAAAATACGTTTTTTCACTCAATTATATAAACTACAGTCCAGTGAACAATTGTGAGGTGTGCGATACACTAGCCGCAGTCTAGAGAATACGTTTTTTTCACTCAATTATATAAACTACAGTCCAGTGAACAATTGTGAGGTGTACGATACACTAGCCGCAGTCTAGAGAATACCTTTTTTTTCACTCAATTATATAAACTACAGTCCAGTGAACAATAGTGAGGTGTGTGATACACTAGCCACAGTCTAGAGAATAATTTTTTTCACTCAATTATATAAACTACAGTCCAGTGAACAATTGTGAGGTGTGGCTTTACAGCAGCATCAGTCTATATAATACGTTTTTTTCACTCAATTATATAAACTATAGACCAGTGAACAGATATGAGGTATGCTGTACAGCAGCGTCAGTCTATAAAATAGGTTTTTTTCACTCAATTATATAAACTACAGTCCAGTGAACAATTGTGAGGTGTGTGATACACTAGCCAGTCTAGAGAAGAATTTTTTTCACTGAATTATATAAACTACAGTCCAGTAAACAATTGTGAGGTGTGCGATACACTAGCCACAGTCTAGAGAATAATTTTTTCACTCAATTATATAAACTACAGTCCAGTGAACAATTGTAAGGTGTGCGATACACTAGCCACAGTCTAAAGAATACGTTTTTTTCACTCAATTATATAAACTACAGTTCAGTGAACAATTGTGAGGTGTGCGTTACACTAGCCACTGTCTATAAAATACGTTTTTTTACTCAATTATATAAACTACAGTCCAGTGAACAATTGTGAGGTGTGCGATACACTAGCAGCAGTATAGAGAATACGTTTTTTTTCACTCAATTATAAAAACTACAGTCCAGTGAACAATTGTGAGGTGTGCGATACACTAGCCACAGTCTAGAGAATAATTTTTTTCACTCAATTATATAAACTACAGTCCTGTGAACAATTGTGAGGTGTGCGATACACTAGCCACAGTCTAGAGAATACGTTTTTTTCACTCAATTATAAAAACTACAGTCCAGTGAACAATCGTGAGGTGTGACATACACTAGCCTCAGCCTAGAGAATACGTTTTTTTCACTCAATTATATAAACTACAGTCCAGTGAACAATTTTGTGGTGTGCGATACACTAGCCAGTCTAGAGAATACGTTTTTTAAACTCAATTATATAAACTACAGTCCAGTGAACAATTGTGAGGTGTGTTATACACTAGCCATAGTCTAGAGAATATGTTTTATGCACTGAATAATATAAACTACAGTCAAGTGAACAATTGTGAGGTGTGCGATACACTAACCGCAGTCTAGAGAATACTTTTTTTTCACTCATTTATATAAACTACAGTCCAGTGAACAATTGTGAGATGTGTAATACACTAACCGCAGTCTAGAGAATAATTTTTTTCACTCAATTATATGAACTACAGTCCAGTGAACAATTGTGAGGTGTGCTTTACAGCAGCGTCAGTCTATAAAATACGTTTTTTTCACTCAATTATATAAACTACAGTCCAGTGAACAATTGTGAGGTGTGCGATACACTAGCCACAGTCTAGAGAATATATTTTTTTTACTCAATTATAAAAACTACAGTCCAGTGAACAATTGTGAGGTGTGTGTGATACACTAGCCACAGTCTAGAGAATACGTTTTTTTCACTTAATTATATAAACTACAGTCCAGTGAACAATTGTGAAGTGTGCTTTACAGCAGCATCAGTCTATAAAATACGTTTTTTTCACTCAATTATATAAACTACAGACCAGTGAACAGATGTGAGGTATGCTGTATAGCAGCGTCAGTCTATAAAATAGTTCTTTTCACTCAATTATATAAACTACAGTCCAGTGAACAATTGTGAGGTGTGTGATACACTAGCCAGTCTAGAGAATAATTTTTTTCACTCAATTATATAAACTACAGTCCAGTAAACAATTGTGAGGTGCTGTGATACACTAGCCAGTCTAGAGAATAATTTTTTTCACTCAATTATATAAACTACAGTCCAGTAAACAATTGTGAGGTGTGCGATACACTAGCACAGTGTAGAGAATAATTTTTTCACTCAATTATATAAACTACAGTCCAGTGAACAATTGTAAGGTGTGCGATACACTAGCCACAGTCTAGAGAATACGTTTTTTTCACTCAATTATATAAACTACAGTTCAGTGAACAATTGTGAGGTGTGTGATACACTTGCCACAGTCTAGAGAATATTTTTTTTCTCTCAGTTATATAAAGTACAGTCCAGAGAACAATTGTGAGGTTTGCGATATACTAGCCACAGTCTAGAGAATAATTTTTTACACTCAATTATATAAACTACAGTCCTGTGAACAATTGTGAGGTGTGCGATACACTAGCCACAGTCTAGAGAATACGTTTTTTTCACTCAATTAAAAAAACTACATTCCAGTGAACAATTGTGAGGTATGCTGTACAGCAGTATCAGTCTATAAAATAGGTTTTTTTCACTCAATTATATAAACTACAGTCCAGTGAACAATTGTGAGGTGTGTGATACACTAGCCACAGTCTAGAGCATACGTTTTTTTCACTCAATTATATAAACTACAGTCCAGTGAACAATTTTGAGGTGTGTGATACACTAGCCACAGTCTAGAGAATAATTTTTTTCACTCAGTTATATAAACTACAGTCCAGTAAACAATTGTGAGGTGTGCGATACACTAGCCACAGTCTAGAGAATAATTTTTTTCACTCAATTATATAAACTACAGTTTTGTGAACAATTGTGAAGTGTGCGATACACTAGCCACAGTCTAGAGAATACGTTTTTTTCACTCAATTATAAAAACTACAGTCCAGTGAACAATCGTGAGGTGTGACATACACTAGCCTCAGCCTAGAGAATACGTTTTTTTCACTCAATTATATAAACTACATTCCAGTGAACAATTTTGTGGTGTGCGATACACTAGCCAGTCTAGAGAATACGTTTTTTAAACTCAATTATATAAACTACAGTCCAGTAAACAATTGTGAGGTGTGCGATACACTAGCCACAGTCTAGAGAATATGTTTTATACACTGAATTATATAAACTACAGTCAAGTGAACAATTGTGAGGTGTGCGATACACTAGCCGCAGTCTAGAGAATACGTTTTTTTTCACTCAAGTTATATAACTACAGTCCAGTGAACAATTGTGAGATGTGTATACACTACCACAGTTCTAAAGAATAATTTTTTTCACTCAATTATATAAACTACAGTCCAGTAAAACAATTGTGAGGTGTG
>ONZH01004756.1:0-113612 GCA_900303285.1 Rhinella marina | reverse complement strand
TTTAATTGGCCACTGTACTGTGCGTTCTCTTGCTAAATTATTTCACATACCTGGTGTAAATACCCACCGTCTGTTCAGTTACTACACGGCTGTGTACCTTGAAATATACAAATCTCAGGCGCATTTTAATTGGCCACTGTACTGTGCGTTCTCTTGCTAAATTATTTCACATACCTGTGTAAATACCCACCGTCTGTTCAGTTAGTACACGGCTCGTGTACTTGAAATATACAATATCTAGGCCTTTTAATTGGCCACTGTACTGTGCGTTCTCTTGCTAAATTATTTCCAATACCTGGTGTAAATACCCACCGTCTGTTCAGTTAGTACACGGCTGTGTACCTTGAAATATACAATATCTAGGCCATTTAATTGGCCACTGTACTGTGCGTTCTCTTGCTAAATTTATTTCACATACCTGGTGTAAATACCCACCGTCTGTTCAGTTAGTACACGGCTGGTGTACCTTGAAATATACATATCTAGGCCATTTAATAGGCCACTGTACTGTGCGTTCTCTTGCCTAAATTATTTCACATACCTGGTGTAAATACCCACCGTCTGTTCAGTTAGTACACGGCTGTGTACCTTGAAATATACAATATCTAGGCCATTTATTGGCCACTGTACTGTGCGTTCTCTTGCTAAATTATTTCACATACCTGGTGTAAATACCCACCGTCTGTTCAGTTACTACACGGCTGTGTACCTTGAAATATACAATATCTAGGCCATTTAATTGGCCACTGTACTGTGCGTTCTCTTGCTAAATTATTTCACATACCTGGTGTAAATACCCACCGTCTGTTCAGTTACTACACGGCTGTGTACCTTGAAATATACAATATCTAGGCCATTTAATTGGCCACTGTACTGTGCGTTCTCTTGCTAAATTATTTCACATACCTAATTATATACCCAAATATTGTATTTGCAACCAAAAAAAAATAAAATGCGGAGGGGGGCTAGCGGAATCGGACGTGGACGAGGACGGGGGCGCGGAAATGCTGTTGGTGGCCTTGTTGAAGCCAGTGGGGATACAATGCGTGCTGGTGAGGGTCAGCCAGGATCCCACTCATCCAGAATCCCTGCCTTTATGGGACAGTTAAGCAGGGGGCGAGTTACACCGCTGTTGAGGCCTGAGCAGGTTGAACAGGTGGTGCAATGGATAGCCGATAGCGCTTCCACACAGTTGTCCACCAGCCAGTCATCCACACAGTCTCACTCTGACCCTCCTTCCTCCACACCTGGCCAACAGAGTCATCCCACCCTTGACCCCTCCCAGGAGCTCTTTTCGGGTCCTTTTTCAGATGTGCCGGAAGAATCCCAGGAGCTAGCAGAGGAATTTGTTTGTAGTGATGCCCAAACACTTGAGTTTTCGCCATCTCCTGCTGATGTGGACCCTGAACCAGCATCTGTTATCATGAGCGATGATGATGATGAGACGCAGTTGCCATCAAGGGAGGCTGTTGGAATGTCCAGTGGGCAGGAGGAGGAGCAGAGTGAGGAAGAGGAGGTGGTGGATGACGAAATGACCGACCCCACTTGGCCAGGGGTGATGTCCAGCGGGGAAAGCAGTGGAGAGGTGGTGGTCTGCGCAGCACCGAAAAGGCAGCAAGAGGCAGAGGGATGTCCAGAGGCAGAGGGATGTCCAGAGGCAGAGGGATGTCCAGAGGCAGAGGGATGTCCACAGGCAGAGGGATGTCCAGAGGCAGAGGACAGTCCAGACAGAGTAGTGAGGCCACAGCCAGCAGGGCCGAAGCTGTTCCCGGCAGCGGGCAGTCGCGCGAAGCTCCCCCATCGAGGCCTCGTACTTCTGTGGTGTGGAGATTTTTTAATGTTTGTGCGGATGACAAACTGAGCGCGGTTTGCACACTCTGCCACTCAAAACTGAGTAGGGGCTCTGAGAAGAGCAATATGACCACCTCAGGCATGCGGCGTCACTTGGAAGTCAAGCACTGGGCTGAGTGGGAGAGAGCAAACGCAATACAACCTGCGCCAAGGTCTTCCTGCCACTGCCTCTTCCCCTCTGTTGTGTGCTGCCACTGCGGTCCAGACCTCCAGCCAGGACACCTCCACATCTGCCTCTGCCTCGGCTACTTTGGGGCCTTCTCCTTCAGCCTCCCCTTCCCCCGCCTCTTCGCCTGCACCTTCACACTCCTCGTCCGATCAACTGTCCATCTCGCAGGCGTTCGACCGCAGGCGGAAGTACGCCTCGAGTCACCCCCAAGCCCAAGCCTTAAACTGCCACATCTCCAAACTGCTGGCCCTGGAGATGTTGCCGTTTAGGCTTGTGGAGACGCAGGCCTTCCGCGACCTGATGGCGGCTGCCGCACCTCGCTATTCCGTCCCTAGCCGCCACTACTTTTCCCGGAGTGCCGTCCCCGCCCTGCACCAGCACGTGTCGCGTAACATCAGGCGGGCCCTGAGGTACGCAGTCAGCGCAAAGGTCCACTTGACCACCGACTCGTGGACAAGCGCTTGCGGCCAGGGACGCTACATCTCTTTGACGGCACACTGGGTGAATGTAGTGGAAGCGGGGACGGGGTCGCAAACAGAGACGGCCTACCTACCACCCCCGCCCAAGATTGCCAGCATGGGTTCTGATAAACCCCCCCCTCCTCCTCCTCCTCCTCCTCCTCTGCCTTAACATCGCCCTCAGCCGCTAGCTGGAAGCGTTGCAGCACTGGCGCGGGGAGACGTCAGCAGGCGGTGCTTAAGCTCATCAGCTTGGGCGACAGGAAGCACAGCGCCCCAGAGGTGAGGGACGCCATATTGCAGCAGACGGAGATGTGGCTGTCGCCGCTGCAGCTAGGACCAGGCATGGTCGTGTGCGATAACGGCCGTAACCTGGTGGCGGCTCTGGAGCTTGCCGAACTCGATCACGTACCATGCCTGGCCCACGTTTTTAATCTGGTAGTCCAAAAATTTCTAAAGACTTACCCCAACCTGGCAGAGCTACTGGTGAAAGTGCGGCGCTTGTGCGCTCACTTTCGGAAGTCAACTGTAGCTGCTGCTAGCTTAAAAAAACTCCAGCAACGCCTCCATTTGCCTGAACATCGGCTGTTGTGCGACCTGCCGACTCGCTGGAATTCCACCTATTCCATGTTGGCCAGGGTGTGTGAGCAGCAGAGAGCATTGATGGAGTACCAGATTATGAATCCACGCGTGCCTCCAACTCAGCTCCCTCAGTTTGCCAACCACGAGTGGCCATGGATGGCAGACATATGCGATGTACTGCGTATCTTTGAGGAGTCCACCAAGAAGGTCAGCAGCGAGGACGCTATAGTGAGCGTAACCATCCCGCTCCTATGCGTCCTTAAAGAATCGCTCATCGCAATAAGGGAGAACGCATTGCACGCAGAGGAGACGGGGGTAGGAGGAGACGCAACGGAGCTACACAGTCAGACCACACTTTTGTCTGCTTCACGGTGGCAGTTGCAGGAGGAGGAGGATGAGGAGGAGGACGACGTGGAGGTGGCTGTGGAAGAGGAGGAGGATGCTGGCGGCGAGGGTAGCAGTCAGGCTGTGTGCGTCCCATTGGTTCAGCGCGGATGGGGCGGAGAGGAGGCGGAAGAGGAAGAGGAGGAAATGGCAAGTGATCCTTCTGGTGGGGGCAGTGAGGTCATGCCTATTCAGAGTCTGGCACACATGGCTGACTTCATGCTGGGCTGCTTTTCCCGGGACACACGTGTTGTCCGGATAGTGGAGAACAAACTGTACTGGGTCTTCGCAATCCTGGACCCCCGGTATAAAGATAACGTCTCTTCTTTTATTCCGGTAGAGGAGAGGACGAATCGATTGCTGGAATACCAGAGGGAACTCGTGCAGAACATGATGGAGATTTTCCCACCCACCATCGCTGGCGGCAGAGAGGAGAGGGTCTCCCAGAGTCCCACAACATCTATCAGGCCCACAGCCACCAGGGGAACACTCTCCAAGGTGTGGGACACGTTCATGGCACCCCCTCGTGCAACTTCCATCACTGCGGGGCCCGCTATCAGCAGGAGGGACAAGTATCGGCGGATGTTGCGGGAGTACCTGGCAGACCGTACCCCTGTCCTCCCCGATCCCTCGGCGTCCTACACTTACTGGGTCTCCAAGTTGGACACGTGGCTGGAACTGTCCCTGTACGCCTTGGAGGTGCTTGCCTGCCCTGCCGCCAGCGTGCTATCAGAAAGGGTGTTCAGCGCAGCCGGGGGCATTATAACCGATAAGCGCAGCCGCCTGTCAACCGACAGTGCGGACAGGCTGACGCTAATCAAAATGAACAGCAAGTGGATTGACCCGGACTTTGCTTCTCCAACCGTGGAAAGCAGCCAAAAGTGAAGTGCCATCTGTATGAAGTGCCATTTCCTCCTCCACCTCCTCCTCCTCCTCCTTAACCGCCGTAGAATTGCTCCGTAAATAAGAAAAATTTATATATTTATGGTTCACCTCTTGGGCCTCCACAAAATGTTTAAGAGGTCTCACCTCTTGGGCCTCCATATAATTTTTAACAGGTCTCACCTCTTGGGCCTCCACATAATTTTTAAGAGGTCTCACCTCTTGGCCTGCACAAAATGTTTAAGAGGTCTCACCTCTTGGGCCTCCACATAATTTTTAAGAGGTCTCACCTCTTGGGCCTCCGCAAAATGTTTAAGAGGTCTCACCTCTTGGGCCTCCACATAATTTTTAAGAGGTCTCACCTCTTGGGCCTCCACATAATTTTTAAGAGGTCTCACCTCTTGGGCCTGCACAAAATGTTTAAGAGGTGTCACCTCTTGGGCCTCCACATAATTTTTAACAGGTCTCACCTCTTGGGCCTCCACATAATTTTTAACAGGTCTCACCTCTTGGGACTCCACAAAATCTTTAAGAGGTCTCACCTCTTGGGCCTCCACAAAATCTTTAAGAGGTCTCACCTCTTGGGCCTCCACAAAATCTTTAAGAGGTCTCACCTCTTGGGCCTGCACAAAATGTTTAAGAGGTCTCACCTCTTGGGCCTCCACAAAATCTTTAAGAGGTCTCACCTCTTGGGCCTGCACAAAATGTTTAAGAGGTCTCACCTCTTGGGCCTCCACAAAATCTTTAAGAGGTCTCACCTCTTGGGCCTCCACATAATTTTTAAGAGGTCTCACCTCTTGGGCCTCCACAAAATGTTTAAGAGGTGTCACCTCTTGGGCCTCCACATAATTTTTAACAGGTCTCACCTCTTGGGCCTCCACATAATTTTTAAGAGGTCTCACCTCTTGGGCCTCCACAAAATCTTTAAGAGGTCTCACCTCTTGGGCCTCCACAAAATCTTTAAGAGGTCTCACCTCTTGGGCCTGCACAAAATCTTTAAGAGGTCTCACCTCTTGGGCCTCCACAAAATCTTTAAGAGGTCTCACCTCTTGGGCCTGCACAAAATGTTTAAGAGGTCTCACCTCTTGGGCCTCCACAAAATCGTTAAGAGGTCTCACCTCTTGGGCCTACACAAAATGTTTAAGAGGTCTCACCTCTTGGGCCTGCACAAAATCTTTAAGAGGTCTCACCTCTTGGGCCTCCACAAAATCTTTAAGAGGTCTCACCTCTTGGGCCTCCACAAAATCTTTAAGAGGTCTCACCTCTTGGGCCTCCACAAAATCTTTAAGAGGTCTCACCTCTTGGGCCTCCACAAAATCTTTAAGAGGTCTCACCTCTTGGGCCTGCACAAAATGTTTAAGAGGTCTCACCTCTTGGGCCTCCACATAATTTTTAACAGGTCTCACCTCTTGGGCCTCCACATAATTTTAAAGAGGTCTCACCTCTTGGGCCTCCACAAAATCTTTAAGAGGTCTCACCTCTTGGGCCTCCACAAAATGTTTAAGAGGTGTCACCTCTTGGGCCTCCACATAATTTTTAACAGATCTCACCTCTTGGGCCTCCACATAATTTTAAAGAGGTCTCACCTCTTGGGCCTCCACAAAATCTTTAAGAGGTCTCACCTCTTGGGCCTCCACATAATTTTTAAGAGGTCTCACCTCTTGGGCCTCCACAAAATCTTTAAGAGGTCTCACCTCTTGGGCCTCCACAAAATCTTTAAGAGGTCTCACCTCTTGGGCCTCCACAAAATCTTTAAGAGGTCTCACCTCTTGGGCCTGCACAAAATGTTTAAGAGGTCTCACCTCTTGGGCCTCCAAAAAATCTTTAAGAGGTCTCACCTCTTGGGCCTGCACAAAATGTTTAAGAGGTCTCACCTCTTGGGCCTGCACTAAATCTTTAAGAGGTCTCACCTCTTGGGCCTCCACAAAATCTTTAAGAGGTCTCACTCTTGGGCCTCCACAAAATCTTTAAGAGGTCTCACCTCTTGGGCCTCCACAAAATCTTTAAGAGGTCTCACCTCTTGGGCCTCCACAAAATCTTTAAGAGGTCTCACCTCTTGGGCCTCCACAAAATCTTTAAGAGGTCTCACCTCTTGGGCCTGCACAAAATGTTTAAGAGGTCTCACCTCTTGGGCCTCCACAAAATCGTTAAGAGGTCTCACCTCTTGGGCCTGCACAAAATGTTTAAGAGGTCTCACCTCTTGGGCCTGCACAAAATCTTTAAGAGGTCTCACCTCTTGGGCCTCCACAAAATCTTTAAGAGGTCTCACCTCTTGGGCCTCCACAAAATCTTTAAGAGGTCTCACCTCTTGGGCCTCCACAAAATCTTTAAGAGGTCTCACCTCTTGGGCCTCCACAAAATCTTTAAGAGGTCTCACCTCTTGGGCCTGCACAAAATGTTTAAGAGGTCTCACCTCTTGGGCCTCCACAAAATCTTTAAGAGGTCTCACCTCTTGGGCCTCCACATAATTTTTAAGAGGTCTCACCTCTTGGGCCTCCACAAAATGTTTAAGAGGTGTCACCTCTTGGGCCTCCACATAATTTTTAACAGGTCTCACCTCTTGGGCCTCCACATAATTTTTAAGAGGTCTCACCTCTTGGGCCTCCACAAAATCTTTAAGAGGTCTCACCTCTTGGGCCTCCACAAAATCTTTAAGAGGTCTCACCTCTTGGGCCTGCACAAAATCTTTAAGAGGTCTCACCTCTTGGGCCTCCACAAAATCTTTAAGAGGTCTCACCTCTTGGGCCTGCACAAAATGTTTAAGAGGTCTCACCTCTTGGGCCTCCACAAAATCGTTAAGAGGTCTCACCTCTTGGGCCTGCACAAAATGTTTAAGAGGTCTCACCTCTTGGGCCTGCACAAAATCTTTAAGAGGTCTCACCTCTTGGGCCTCCACAAAATCTTTAAGAGGTCTCACCTCTTGGGCCTCCACAAAATCTTTAAGAGGTCTCACCTCTTGGGCCTCCACAAAATCTTTAAGAGGTCTCACCTCTTGGGCCTCCACAAAATCTTTAAGAGGTCTCACCTCTTGGGCCTGCACAAAATGTTTAAGAGGTCTCACCTCTTGGGCCTCCACATAATTTTTAACAGGTCTCACCTCTTGGGCCTCCACATAATTTTAAAGAGGTCTCACCTCTTGGGCCTCCACAAAATCTTTAAGAGGTCTCACCTCTTGGGCCTCCACAAAATGTTTAAGAGGTGTCACCTCTTGGGCCTCCACATAATTTTTAACAGATCTCACCTCTTGGGCCTCCACATAATTTTAAAGAGGTCTCACCTCTTGGGCCTCCACAAAATCTTTAAGAGGTCTCACCTCTTGGGCCTCCACATAATTTTTAAGAGGTCTCACCTCTTGGGCCTCCACAAAATCTTTAAGAGGTCTCACCTCTTGGGCCTCCACAAAATCTTTAAGAGGTCTCACCTCTTGGGCCTCCACAAAATCTTTAAGAGGTCTCACCTCTTGGGCCTGCACAAAATGTTTAAGAGGTCTCACCTCTTGGGCCTCCACAAAATCTTTAAGAGGTCTCACCTCTTGGGCCTGCACAAAATGTTTAAGAGGTCTCACCTCTTGGGCCTGCACTAAATCTTTAAGAGGTCTCACCTCTTGGGCCTCCACAAAATCTTTAAGAGGTCTCACCTCTTGGGCCTCCACAAAATCTTTAAGAGGTCTCACCTCTTGGGCCTGCACAAAATGTTTAAGAGGTCTCACCTCTTGGGCCTCCACATAATTTTTAACAGGTCTCACCTCTTGGGCCTCCACATAATTTTAAAGAGGTCTCACCTCTTGGGCCTCCACAAAATCTTTAAGAGGTCTCACCTCTTGGGCCTCCACAAAATGTTTAAGAGGTGTCACCTCTTGGGCCTCCACATAATTTTTAACAGGTCTCACCTCTTGGGCCTCCACATAATTTTAAAGAGGTCTCACCTCTTGGGCCTCCACAAAATCTTTAAGAGGTCTCACCTCTTGGGCCTCCACATAATTTTAAGAGGTCTCACCTCTTGGGCCTCCACAAAATCTTTAAGAGGTCTCACCTCTTGGGCCTCCACAAAATCTTTAAGAGGTCTCACCTCTTGGGCCTGCACAAAATGTTTAAGAGGTCTCACCTCTTGGGCCTGCACAAAATCTTTAAGAGTTCTCACCTCTTGGGCCTGCACAAAATGTTTAAGAGGTCTCACCTCTTGGGCCTGCACAAAATCTTTAAGAGGTCTCACCTCTTGGGCCTCCACATACTTTTTAAGAGGTCTCACCTCTTGGGCCTCCACAAAATGTTTAAGAGGTCTCACCTCTTGGGCCTCCACATAATTTTTAAGACGTCTCACCTCTTGGGCCTCCACATAATTTTTAAGAGGTCTCACCTCTTTAGCCTCCACACAATTTTTAAGACGTCTCACCTCTTGGGCCTCCACAAAATTTTCCATGAGCCTCTGGCCAGCCCACGGCCTCTTCCTGCCTTTTGCGGTCCTACGCATCCCTCAACATCCCCACTGCTTTACCTGCTAGACATGACACTGGGCCAGGTCGGGTCACTGACATCTCTAGCGCCAACAATTTGGGCATTTTAAGGCTTCTGCATGTGTTTGAGTTGTTTTTACATTTTAAAGAAGACATGTCTGACCACATTTCACACACACACACAATGACAATTAGGGGTGGGGTCTATTTGCTTTCCCCCTTGCCTATGCCATCTGTGGTTGTCATAGGCAACGTGATTTTAAGGGGTGCAGAATTTCATCTTCTTTTTTGTCTAGTTTGGCTTGGGGTCCATGGCAATGTAGAGGAAAGAAGGTTTCCTTGTATGGTCTCACTTTACAGAGAGGTTACATTGTCTTTGGAGTGTATTGTTGAGAGGCTGTGATAGTGGCGTAATAGTGCGACTTGGGCGCGTTATATGCACCCAGACATGCTTCCCCTGCTGTCCCAGTTGCATTCCAGCAGCGTTGGCATCCTTTTCTGAGGTTTCAGGGTGGACTTGGTGACCTCCAAGTGGTCGAATTGAGATTTCCAAGTGGCGAGCATTTTTTCCCCATAGACTTTAATGGGATTCGATATTCGGTCGAATAGTCGAATTTCGCGGTCTATTCGAATCGAATTTCGAACTTTCGAATATTTCACTACTCGCTCATCTCTAGTTATAATCAGTTACTACTTCTTGTTCAGACCATTACTCAAAGGTGCTGGATTCTGGTGCCTAATGGCATGTGCTCAGCCTTGCTGGAAGATACCTAGCCACTATTATTTCTCTTGTACAGTGGTGGAGAACATGTGCTGCTCCTTGCATTTCTCACTGTGTGTCAAGATGCATGCTACAGTGGACACCTCGGGCAGCTGTTACATGCAGGGACAGTAAATATCTTGCATGGCCTTCTTGGTCAATGTTTTTATTGGCAGCAACAAGGTCACAGCAGCAAGAAGTCCAGGTCCTATTGACACCTTCACATTTTTTGTCTGTCTGGTTCCCACATGAGCCACTTTTCTCCTCCTCTGTATCCTCCAGCATGAACATCCTCCGTCCCCAACAAAATCAGGGCAGAGCAACATTCCTACTCCCACTCCCTCTTATCATATGTGTAAAGTGAAGCATTGCCATGCAGTGTGTAGAGCCGTCAGCTACTACGACCAGTGTAGAAGAAAGTCAGGGACACAACAAAGTCATTTCAATCCGATTTATTGATATTTCCAGCCAACTAACAGAGCAGTACAGCCAGATCGCAGATGGGTCAGGTAGTGAGTCCATAACACACGAACAGAGTGATACAGGCTCGGGTCTCACTTAGAACCGTTCTCAGGCCAGTGTTGCTTCACCCAAGACTTGTGCTCTGTGATCTGTAAGCCTCTCACTCATACAGACACACCCTGCTTCTTGCTGCTGCCTTTTTAAATCCCAACCATGTGCAGTGTCCCACCTGTCGTGTGAAAGGGACACTACAAACTGTATTTTGAATAGCCATGTCACTTTTGATAGCCGTGTCATTGTGAACTGTATTTAAATGTATAAAGTGTTATAAGATCATCCTAGGCAGTAATACCAATTTCCACCACTAGATGGTGCTGACTAGTAACGTGTATAAATATACCCCTCTATGGTATAGGAGGAGGTTAGTAGTAGAGAAGAATGTGAGGAAGGCAGAAGCAACCTAAGCTATGTGCAGGAGGAGAGAGTCACCCCAAGGCCGCCATACCTGCTGGACACTGGCCATGTCACAGCTCCATAATGGCAATTTACCATTTCTTGGCCGCTAGAAACTGGCATGAACTGGATTACAAGCCTGTCAAAGGTAAATGCTGAGCTCATCAGCTTCATGGACTTTGTCAGCAAAACTTGTAGTGACTGGGAGTAGCTCCACAGCACCCGGACACAGACCTAGCAACTTCAAGCTAAAGTTGTGATTTAATGACCTACTGAAAACCCCAACGGGCAGTCAGGTTTCTGCTATAGTAACACGGTGCAGAAGTATTAATTCCTGCCGTGCAGGGCCAACATACCCTGGAATATTAATCTCATTTTATCCAGAGCCAAGACTAGTTTTATCAGGGGACTGACTGGAAGAAGAAATTAAGAGTAACAGGATTTAAAGCTACAGTAACCTACCATCACTGCCTTAGAAGTCTTACAATACTACTCTGTAACATCTGCTGCCTACTAAAGAAATTGTACCTTTATGACATTCAACCTCAAGGCAAAAGTAAAGAGTTTATTTTACATCTTAAACTACCTCATTATTGCTACCAAGGGTGTGTCTACCTTAAGACACTGGCGTCACGGATAACCAGGACCCAGCCGACCGACACGGTCAAAATTACCACCAAGGGCACCTCATCTGACCATCCGGTGGAGTCCTGCGTACGGAGTGTGCCCCGAGGGAAGTCGTGTCCACCCTCCACGCAACTGCATGCCGGTCCAGGGGCAGTCAACAGAACTGTGAGTAAAAACCATCGGCAAAACCACACTGTGACATAACCCTGAAGCTCACATGTTCCCCCCTGTGGTACCGGTTCGCTGCACATGTACATGGGACACCTGTGAAACGCTGAGTGGATCGTGGGGAATAAACACCCACCCGGATCTTTGCTTATCTCTTAATATTATAAAAATGAGATTCTGTCTGTCTGTCTGTCCGTCTGTCTGTTCTCTATGCGCGACCAAACTACTGGACCGATTTTCACCAAATTCGGCACCCAGGTACATCAGGTGCCCGGGAAGGTTTTAGACCAGGTCTCATCTCTCTAGGACATAACATTCCCAATATATTCCCAAAATATGACCTGCATTAGCCAATATTAGCCTGACAGCATTGGTTTTAAACCCCAACCGCCATTCTCTGCACAGACACACACAGGGAGGGCAGGTTTCCATAACAACATAACCAGGTAATTAGCAGCCAGCTGAGGATCTCAGGTAACAATCCAGTCATTTCTATTCAATGCTTTAAAGGGGCAGAGCGCTGTGGATGATACTGTTAAAGGGGTATACCAGTTACCATAAATATAACTTATGTTTTAGACTAATTTTAGACTATGACCGTTCAGTAGTAAATCTTCCACTGCTACCCATTGCGTGTCTTCATAAATTACCATGGCACGGACCTATGATTCAGACCACTCTCAAAAGAAGGACTTACAACACCTGCTCCAGGTTTCACTAAGCCACACCCCGACTCTGTCAGGCCACGCCCCCTTCCCCCTCCGCAGCCAATGAGGATTAAAAAAATGAAGGTAAAAATAAACTTCTGTCAGCTGCAGGGGTGGGAGGGTGAGTTTCTCTCTGCAACAACACACATAAACATTAGATGAAATAGACTAATATTAGACTACTACCGTTCAGTAGTAATAAAAGATGTTTTCTTCCACTAAAAGGACTTAAAAGCAACCACGCTCCCGGTCAGGCCATGCCCTCTCCCACTCCGCAGCCAAAAGGGATTGAAAAAATGAAGGTAAAAATCAACTTCTGTCAGCTACAGGAATGGGTGGGAAGGAGACTTTCTTTCTGCAATGACACACACACAAACATTAAATGAAATAGATGAAATATACCCAGACAAAGCCGGGTCCCAACTGCCATTCACATGGTCACATGTCCCTTATCAGCCAATAGAAGCTCACAGGTCCTTACTCTCTCTCTCCATGCGCACACAGCTATAGACCAGGTTTCTATAGCAACCAAGCTACTGTATTAGTCAATAGCAGTTTGCAGGTCCTTAAATATTCAGTCATATGATGTGTATCGGCCAAGTTCACATTTAATTTACCAGGTTTCCATAACAACACAGCCATAAAAAGACTGTACCTATACTGGACTGCCATACTGGATGTCAGCATTCTTATAAATTGAAACGCTTTTAAACTATTCATGCCTCCAAAAAGGAAAACTGCTGTTGGACGCAAGACTCCTGCAGCAAAATGCATGGCTGCTGCTCGAGATAATGAAAACTCTCAGCAAACCCAAGCCCATCTCCATACTGACAGGGTATGTCACAAACAACAGCGAGCTGCTGAAATTCCACAGCAGACCCAAGCCCATCTCCAATCTGACAGGGTATCTCACAAAAAACAGCGAGCTGCTGAAACTCCCCAGCAGACCCAAGCCCGTCTCCAATCTGACAGGGTATGTCACAAACAACAGCAAGCTGCTGAAACTCCCCAGCAGACTCAACCCTGTCTCCAATCTGACAGGGTATCTCACAAACAACAGCGAGCTGCTGAAACTTCCCAGCAGACCCAAGACTGTCTCCAATCTGACAGGGTATGTCACAAACAACAGCGAGCTGCTGAAACTCCCCAGAAGACCCAAGCCCGTCTCCAATCTGACAGGTTATGGCACAAACAACAGCGAGCTGCTGAAACTCCCCAGCAGACCCAAGCCCGTCTCCAATCTGAAAGGGTATGTCACACACAACAGCGAACTGCTGAAACTCCCCAGCAGACCCAAGCCCGTCTCCAATCTGACAGGGTATGGCACAAACAACAGCGAGCTGCTGAAACTCCCCAGCAGACCCAAGCCCGTCTCCAATCTGACAGGGTATCTCACAAAAAACAGCGAGCTGCTGAAACTCCCCAGCAGACCGAAGCCCGTCTCCAATCTGACACGGTATGTCACAAACAACAGCGAGCTGCTAAAACTCCGCAGCAGACCCAAGCTCGTCTCCAATCTGACAGGGTATGTCACAAACAACAGAGAGCTGCTGAAACTCTGAAACATTGAAATAGATGAAATACACTAATTTTAGACTAAGACTGTACAGTAGTAATAAAAGATGTTTTCTTCCACTGCCACCCATTGCGTGTCCTCATAAATTACCATGGCATCGACCTGTAATTCTGGCCACCCTCAAAAGAAGGACTTAAAACTCCCGCCCCAAGTCTCGCTACGTCACACTCCCGACTCGGTCAGGCCACACCCCCTCCCACTCCACAGCCAATGGAGATTGAAAAATTGAAGGTAAAAATCAACGTCTGTCAGTTGCAGGGGTGGGAGGGAGGATGACTTTCTCTCTGCAACGACACACAGAAACATTAAATGAAATAGATTAAATATACCCATGCAAAGCAATGTTTTCTTCCACTGCTACCCACTGTGTTTCCTCAAATTACCATGGCATTGACCTATAATTCAGGCCACCCTGAAAAGAAGGACTTAAAAGCACTCCCCTCCCAAGGTCCCAGTAAACCACGCCCCCGACCCGGTCAGGTCATGCCCCCTCCCACTCCGCAACCAATGGGGAAAAATCAACTTCTGTCAACTACATTGACTTTCTCTCTGCAACAACACACAAAAACATTAAATGAAATATACCCAGACGAAGCCGGGTCTTTCTGCTAGTTCCCAATAAAAGCCAGGCTCAGATTGGCTGATACCAGCTATACTAGGTACCAACAGCGTACTCAGCGTACTGTCACGTACACAGGCCCTTCGTAGAGGCCACCAGATTTGTCAGTGAGGACAACTGCATCATGTACTATGTCATCCCCTTGATATTTATCTTAGAGCAGACGCTCATGCTGATGCAACAAGGGAGGGTGGAAGAAAAACATCTTCCGCATCTTGCTGGCCAACCTGTAATCATTGGGGACCTACTCATGAGGATGAGTAGCTACCTCTGGAGTAGGACAAGCAGGAGGAGGAATAATTACTTTTACAGGAGGACAAGGCTGCTGCAGATGACAATAACACTGGCTATGATGACCAATCATCTCAGTGGGGGGTAGAGCCAGAAAGAACTGGTTTCTCGGGCACTCTCACAAGAATGCCAAGATAAATGCTTGCTTTCTCACGTAATGACAGATGTATCCTTACCATCAAGTAATCTGATGATTACTGGATAGAAATGCTTTTAGACATTTGCTATCAAAGCAAAATGGTAATGTTTTCCTGTTCCCAAAAGGGAGGCCTAGGGTATATTGTGGATGCATCTTGCTGCAGTTTTTGTCAAGTAGACATCTGCCATCTCCAAACACCTCCTGCCATCTCCACTCCCACAAGCAGCAGAAGACACAGCTGTCATGCCCGTGTGTGGGTGGGAGACACCACACCGGACGAAGAAGGAGAGGGAATAAGAACAAGACCTGAAAGCTAGGGAAGGAAAAGGACACCTCCTAGTCGAATCCCTAGTGACAGTCCATACTGTCAGTATGAACAGACCCCAAGGGTAGGTGAGTTCATACGCAGGAGTACCTAAAGTCCTATCACACCCTATAAGACCCTGGCGATAGTGACAGGACTGAGACTATCTGTTCCTCCAGGAATGAAGGACGGTTAGGAGTCCCTCAGGCCTACAACAAAGAGCAGGGGAAAACAACACACAGATAAACAAAACAATATGCAAAAGGGAAAGGAAACTAACTTTCCAGTAGCAATGGCAGCACCGGGATCTCAGACGAGAACCAAACACAAGCAGACCAAAGACACAACTAAAGCTATAAACTGCACAGGATTGTGGGAGAAGCAACTATAAATAAGGAAAGTGAGCAAATAGCAACACCTGGTAGTAAGAGGTGTGGCCAGTATCAGAAACAACACAGCCGTCTAATGATCCACAAGAAACCTGTCAGATCAAAACACGTGTTGCCAATCTCACAGATCTCCTTTCACCCACTGTCGTGGGAATGTCTGTATTTCTTGCTTGTATCATTGGGGGACACAGGACCGTGGGTATAGCTGCTGCCACTAGGAGGCGACACTAAGCTGAAAAGTGTTAGCTCCTCCTGCCGGCTATACCCCCTCCAACCAGAAGAGAGCATATCAGTTTTTAGCTTAGTGTCGTAGGAGGTAGACGTCCCTGCACCGCAGGGTTATTCGTCATTTTTATTTATTTTATTTTATTTTACTTTATTCTATCCTTTCCTACAGGAGGAACAGGGTCGCCTAGCCTCCCTGTTCCCCGGAGACACCTGGCCAGGGTCGGACCCCCTCCCTGCCCAGTTCCCCCAAGAAGAAAAGTGGACCAGGGCAGCAATGCTCCCCTGCTTCCCACCAGCATAGGAAGTCACCTGTAATCACAAGTCCCTCTCTCCCCAGACTCCTTCCACTCCTGTGCCAGCGTCTGAAGAGGTGACCCTGCTGGGCTATTCATGGAGGGTGAAGGCAGAAGGTGGGTAAGTGACTTCTCCAGCCACAGTGGGTATGTATCACCCCCCCTCCTCCCCTCCACCAGCCCCCCTCCACCACCGCCGGCCACCTACCGCCTGCCCAGTTTACCACCAACGCAGCCCACTTATCTTGTCCAGCGGGGCTTGTTTCCTGGGTCTTCCACTGGGCATGGAAGACCCATTGATGTATTTCATCTCCCGCCGCCCGGCGCTGCGGCGGGTGTCCCCGGGCCACGAGTGCCGCGGCGGGTGCTTTTGGCCGGCCACGCACACTAATCTAGCCCCTGGCTTTGGGCCTTACTAGGCCGCATCTCTTCCGGACCTCCCCCGGGGGCGGGGTTTTCTGCCTTCCCGCCCGACAACCCATGGGAGGAGTCTTAAACTTCCCGCACTTCCCTCCCGCTCTGTGATCTCCACCTCCCTGCAGACGCTCCTTGGGGGACAGCAGGACCTTGGGAATTGCCTGGACTCAGTTGGACCTCCTCCTATCGCCATTTTCCTGGTAGGACAGACTATCCTCCCTCCAGCCCCCCCCCTTTTTTCCCCCTTTTCCATACTGGCCATGTCCGAGCCCACGGCTGACCCCCGTTCGCTTTCAGCTCCTACACACTATGCCTGTGCTAAGTGTGCTCTCAAATTCCCACGTGGCCAATCGGACCCCTTCTGCGCAGCATGCCATGCACCCAAACCAGCTCCCCTGCCCGAGCAGCCGCAATGCCCACCTGACCATGTGGAACCGGACTGGGCTCGAGCCCTGTCCCAGGCAGTGGCAGATTTATCAAAAGTGTCCCAAACCACCCGCCACCTGCACAATCTACACCCTCCGCTAGCAGCCAGCCTAGGGGTAGAACCTCCCGCAAACGGCCCAGAACAGGTCATTCGTCCTCCTCTGAGGCATCTATCTCACCGCCACCTCCCAGGTCGCGCTCTGAGGTGTCCTCCTTCCCGAGCGAGGCACTTTCTGAAGGAGAGATCCCTGATTCGGGGTCTGATATAGACCCAGACCAGTGGTCTAAGATGGCGTCCATGGTCGACAGCCTAGTCACAGCCGTCCATGATACCTTCCAGATCCAGGATGAGTCCTCATCCTCTGGTCAGCAGGGGGTATCCTTCCTTCGATCCAAACACACCCCCAAGGTATTTCCCCTGCATGACGACTTCTCTGCCGTCATTGCTAAATCGTGGGACCATCCGGATATGCGCTTTACCGCGTCAAAATGGCTCGATTTGCTCTATCCCTTTCCAACCACCTCGGTGGGCAAATGGTCAGCGCCCCCCAAGGTGGATCCACCTGTGGCGCGTCTCTCCAAACACACAGCCATTCCAGTAGCAGATGGGTCGTCCATTCAAGACCCAGTGGATCGCCGCCTGGAATCCTTTTCCAAATCAGCCTTCGCTGCGTGTGGCTCTGCACTCTGCCCCATTTTCGCATACGCTTGGGTGGCTAAGGTGGTCTCTGAATGGGCACTACGCCTACACCAGGACATCTCGTCGGACCTGCCCCTGGAGGAACTTCAGGCCCTAGCACTCCAAATTTCTCAAGCAGGGAAATACCTCTGTGAGGCCTCCCTGGATGTGAGCACCTTAGTCGCTCAAGCTTCAGCCCTTAATGTAGCCATGCGTCGCAAAGTATGGCTGAAGGTCTGGACAGCTGATTCGTCCTCCAAGCATTCCCTTATGGGGCTCCCCTTTTCAGGCTCACGGCTTTTCGGTCCCAGACTGGATGAAATTATCTCTGAGGCCACTGGTGGTAAAAGCACCCACCTTCCTCAAAATAAACCCAGACGCCCCTTTAGACCCAAGCCTACCAATTCCAGGTTCCATTCCTTTCGCCGTTTCTCCGGCACACGCACTGCGACAAAGACAGGCTCGGGTACCTCCTCACAGGAACAGAGAATGAAGCCTTCCTTTAAGCCTCAACCTTCATGGTGCCCTCGTACTCAGTCCGCCCGGGCCTCTGGCAACAAACAGTCCTCCACATGATGGAGCGCCCCTACCCCAGTGGGTGGGGGGACGTCTTCTCCTCTTTCAGGAGGTTTGGCGGGCCCACATCTCCGACGCCTGGGCTCTCGAGATTGTAACATCGCGTTACAAAATCGAGTTTGCTTCCCATCCACCAGATCGTTTCTTTCCGTCCCGACCGCCTTTTTTCAGGCTCAGCAGAAACTTGCCACACAGGGGGTAATCACACCAGTTCCCCCAGCGGAACACTTCAGGGGTTTTTATTCAAACTTTTTCGTAGTTCCCAAAAAGGAGGGATCCGTCCGTCCAATCCTGGACCTCAAACTGCTGAATCGTTTCGTCAGGCTCCAGCGCTTCAGGATGGAGTCCTTACGCTCTGTAGTGGCTTCCCTGGAGCAAGGCGAATTTCTTTCCTCAGTGGATATTCAGGACGCGTACTTGCACATCCCCATCGCCCATTCGCACCAGCGTTTCCTCTGCTTCGCAGTAGGAGAGAACCACTATCAATTTGTGGCCCTCTCCTTCGGACTGGCAACCGCACCGCGTGTTTTCACCAAGGTTCTGGCCCCCCTCCTGGCACTCCTGCGGTCCAGGGGTATCGTCCTAATCCCGTATCTGGATGATATTCTGGTCAAAGCGCCCACCTTCGATCAGAATGGGGAAAGCCTCGACATCACCGTGGAAGCTCTGTCTCGGTTCGGCTGGTTAGTCAATTTCAAAAAGTCATCTCTCCTTCCCAGCAGACAGATAACATTCCTGGGAATGACACTCGACTCGGATACAGCGTCGATCAGACTTTCCCCCAAAAGAGGAGATCTCTACAGAGCCCTGTCTGTCTCCTCCACCGTTGTCCTCTGTCCACGATCCGTTTTTGCATGCAGGTACTGGGAACTCTGGTTGCCTCCTTCGAGGCAGTCCTGTTTGCTCAGTTTCACACTCGCCCACTTCAACAGGCGATTCTGTCGGCCGGGGACAAGTCACCAGACTCCCTCAACTGCCCAATCTCCCTTCCCCCCAGGGTGTGGTCGTCCCTAGTGTGGTGGCTTACAGCTCCAGCTCTGACTTCCAGCCGATCCTTTCTGCCAATCTCGTGGACGGTCATTACCACCGACGCCAGTCTTCTGGGCTGGGGGGGTTTCCTCCCGCCCTGGACGGTCCAGGGGAAATGGTCTCTGTCGGAGTGCAAACTGTCCATCAATATTCTGGAACTGCGAGCCATTCATCTGTGCCTACTTCACTGGACCCCCCGACTGAAGGGATCCCCAGTCAGGATCCAATCGGACAATGCCACGGCAGTGGCATACATCAACCACCAAGGAGGGACCCGCAGCCGTGCAGCGATGTTGGAAGTGACCAAGATCCTTGTGTGGGAGGAACGTCACGTCCTCTACATTTCTGCTGTACACATCCCGGGTGTGGAGAACTGGACGGCGGACTACCTCAGTCGGGAGACGGTGGACCCGGGGGAGTGGTCCCTTCACCCAGAGATTTTCGACGCCATATGTCTCCGTTGGGGTCGTCCGGAAGTAGACTTGATGGCTTCCAGGCTCAACCACAAGCTCCCAGTCTTCCTATCTCGGACACGGGACCCACAGGCCTATGAAGTGGATGCACTAGTAGCCCCTTGGGAGGGTTTCTCGTTCCTGTATGTCTTCCCTCCCATTCCTCTTCTGCCCCGGATACTTTGCAGAATGAAGAAGGTGGGCATTCCGACCATTCTCATTGCTCCGGATTGGCCCCGACGAGCGTGGTACTCGGACCTCATACTCCTTCTCGGAGACGCTCCATGGCCCCTTCCCCTCAGAGACGACCTCCTCTCCCAGGGACCCGTCTTCCATCAGCATTTACGATCGCTGCGTTTAACGGCGTAGCTATTGAAACCTACATTCTAAAGACGCGTGTATTCTCAGAAGCGGTTATTCGGACAATGATTAAAGCACGAAAGCCTACGTCCTCCAAGATTTACTACATAACTTGGAAATCCCTCCTCCATTTCTGCGGGGATCGTACCTTGCCTCCCCTCTGTTTCTCTCTTCCCACAGTTCTTTCTTTTTTTCAGAAAGTTTTGGATTCCGGGATGGGCCTTAGCTCACTCAATGGACAGGTGTCTCAGCTGTCTGTCTTCTATCAAAAGCAGCTAGCACGTATGAGCCCAATCAAGACCTTCCTCCAAGGTGTAGCTCATACCATTCCTCCCTATTGCCCTCCCTTGTCACCTTGGGACCTGAACCTGGTTCTTGGTTCCCTTCAAACTGCTCCCTTCGAACCCCTCGACAGGGTCTCCCTTCGCTTCTTCTCGTGGAAGGTAGCCTTTTTGGTAGCAATAACCTCCATCAGGCGAGTTTCGGAGCTAGCGGCTCTGTCTTGCAGGGAACCTTTTCTTGTCCTGCACCAGGACTAGGCGGTTCTCCGTCTGGTACCTTCCTTCCTACCAAAGGTCAATGAAGACATTGTTCTTCCATCCTTTTGCCCCTCGCCCGTTCATCCCAAGGAACATGCTCTTCACATGCTAGGCGTAGTCCAGGCTCTTCGGATCTATTTATCCGCCTCGGACTCCTTTCGCCGCACAGATTCCCTGTTCGTTCCGCCCGAAGGTCCCCGCAAGGGCTTGGCAGCTTCCAAGGTGACGATTGCCTGGTGGATTCATCTCGCCATTGCCGAGGCTTACCGCTCCTGTGGCAGGACGACTCCTGCCCGGATCACGGCACCCTCTCGACCAGGGCGGTGGGTGCTTCTTGGGCTTGTTTCCACCAGGCCTCTGCCTTACAGAGTTGTAACCTGGTCCTCATTGCATACGTTCACTAAATTCTACCAGGTGAACACCTTTGCATCGGCGGATGCTGCTCTGGGGCGCAAGGTCTTGCGAGCAGCAGTACCTTAGGCCCTCGTGTCCGAGTTCTGTGTTCTTCCCACCCCGTGGACTGCTTTAGGACGTCCCATGGTCCTGTGTCCCCCAATGATACAAGCGAGAAAACAAGATTTTTGTGGACTCACCTGTAAAATCTCTTTCTCGCTGAGTTCATTGGGGGACACAGCTCCCACCCATTATTTGGCTCTTGCCACGAGGGAGCGTATTCCTGGAGCGGGTGGGGCTGTTGGGCCTAGGCTCGGTCCTGGTTGATTGGTTTTCTTTTTGTTCTAGTTTCTTCCTTTGTTTTTCCTGCTCCTACTGCTTGGGCACAAACTGATATGCTCTCTCCTGGCTGGAGGGGGTATAGACGGCAGGAGGAGCTAACACTTTTCAGCTTAGTGTCGCCTCCTAGTGGCAGCAGCTATACCCACGGTCCTGTGTCCCCCAATGAACTCAGCGAGAAAGTGATTTTACAGGTTAGTCCACAAAAATCTCGTTGTCTCCGTACGTCCGTGACAACAACAGCAGCCAGTTCAATGTTAACAAAGTGATGAAGAAACTTTTCTATGTCCTGTGCCAGGATGATGCAAATCACCAAATACTACTTGAATACTCATGTTCAGTACTATCTGGACTTTAGCTTTTCTCCGGAACATGTTTCCTGACCTCATGGACCTTCTGGACATGCAGATCGGAAGAGTGGCCTGAATTGGCCCAGTATTCTTTGTACTGTCTTATTCTTCTCCAGGGTCATCTCAGAGAGGGTTTTCAGTGTGTTTGTTTGACTTCGCCTCTGCCTCACCCTTCGGTCCTGCACTGTTGCAGTCCTGGTTACGACTCGGCCTGCTGACTACGTCTGTACCTCTAGTACCTTGCTCAGGTACCTCCTGGTCTGCCTGGACCAGCTGCCTCGTGTGCAAATCCTCCTCAAGTTACAGTGGCAGGTGACATTGTGACACCCAAATGGACAAAGTTGTCCTCCTTTACTGTGTAAAATATCACTTTTGTCAAAATTAAAAAAGTCATCAAGATATTCCCACATCTCCAGCTGAGGTAGATGAATAGATCTACCCTTTGCTGCTGCCACTATTATGCCACTGTTGTTGTTTGCCTGACAGCCATCATGTTTAGTACTTTATGGCTGCTGCCACCACTGCAGCTGCTGTTCCCTTCTGCTAATTTCCCTACTGCCACTTCCATAACCCGTTCTGCAAATACCACTACAATTACCACTACACAGCTGTCACTACTACTACCCGAACAAGCCACTGTTTCTTATGAAATTTACATGTACGTGTATAAACATCTGTCCCCAATTAAGGTGTAATTTTTGAATGCTTGGTTCCAAAAAGCCACTGTTTAAGATACTCTGTGTCTTAAGCACCCTTTGCCCCCAATATGGGACAATTTTTGAAAACTTTCTAATATGATCTATGTGGAACAGTGGGTCAACAAGAGTAGAATGGGTTTGTATGGATTATCAAGTGCAATAACCCTTATTACTGCCGGCGAATCATTGAGGTTGTTTACTGAATCCTATCTATATTTTTGTCTGTTCTATGATAAGTGTTATGGTTGGGTGACTTATACCTTTTAATGTGATTTTACATGCACACAAACATATATATATATATATTTTATATATATCCTTATGTCACTGGCACATTGTTAGATTACTATTGACTTTAAATTAAATAAGCTAATAAACAATCAAGGGACTAAGGCAAATGACTCCCTCACGGGGTTGAGGTGTGATTTATGAGGTAAGTGGTTTGGACTCTGTTAACAATACATTAAGTTCCAGTAGCAGAGGGGAAAGGGGCACACACATGATTCACCTACTTTGACAAATCGAAATGCCTACAGCGTATAACTCTGCTTATACTTCGACCCTCTTCTATTTGTGCCCAAAATACATTGGAAATACATTATTTACAGACACTATATCTTTTGGTACCAATGGTGCTAATCAGTGGCATAAAATTGATTGGTTTAATAAAACTAACCTTTCACGATAAATTCTGCAAATTCATGGTACAGCTGACATACTTGCCCATTTCCAGATATTGAAGCTGTCACTCATCTTAATGCGTGGCTTATTAATCCACCATTCATGTAAACAATGAAGCCTTATGATTCTCTGAGCTGCTCATTACAAATTACTCTTGTGAGATCATTAAAACTTCTGCTCACTCCTAATTGCTCTCTGCAATCCGCAAACAAATGATCTGCCATTAACATAAACCAGGGTGTGAAGTCAGAATATAGAATGCACACAACGCCACGCATGAGAGGAGGGCACTGTAGATTCAAGGAGGAAAATTTAGCACAATACTATGATATTCTGTTGTTCTGGAAACTCACAAAGATACATTTATTGATTTTCTTTCTTTTGTTCCCTTGAAATGGAAATTATACTGAGCTTTTTTTCTTACAAGTCCATCATTTATAGAATGAAGAATGGTATGGAGTCTTTCCCTGCTGCTACTTTTCAAGGTCTCTAGCAACTCTGTTTCCCCTTTTCAAGTGGGAAAAACTTAAAGCATTCCCTAGATTAAGTAAATAAAGTACAATAGTAATCATATAAAAGTATACAACAAAACAGCTACTTTTGTACAGTATATAGGGGCAAATTTACTCATGTGATTGTGCCTAAACGGTAGTAAAATAATCCAGGTGCAACATGGTGAACTGTACCAAAATTTGGCACATTTCTGATCTGTAATGTCTCCAAGTTTTAGACCTATTGATAAAGCAAAAATAATAAGAATAATCCATTGTGCCTAGCTCATGTACAGTTTTATGGTTCGAGCTTGTCAATTGGGCATGGCTTAGTGGAAAGGGTGCATGGCTTAACATGCAACAATATGCACTGAAATTGTGTCGCAAAGTAAGCCAACTAATAGGTGGTGTAAAGTTAGACAAAAGTATCTAGCCCCACAACACATTTATCATTTAGCATTCACCATGTTCTGTATCTTTAGGCTACCTGTATAAGTTTACAGTAAATCTTCCTCAGCAACTGTGTATTAAAGCCAGCTTACCTGCACTACACGCACAGATCACATCACTCTCTCAATGTCATTTTAATCCAGAAAATAATTGCAATCGGATCCAGCGCTCTTGTTGAAACAATCTTCCTTCATTAGAAATGCATCAAAATACACATAGGGATAAGATAAACGCTTCCTACAAGTATCTTCTTACAAGCCCTCATCGCACTGCGATCCTTCCTCATGGCGGCTGCTGAGGTATGAAAAGCGTGTCTTATTCATATTTAGTACTGTCCATATGTGTTTTTAATGCATTTCTAATAAAGAAGAAAAATAGTTTTTTCAAAAAGCGCTGTTTGCCATGTGTTTCTAAATCTGCTCCACTGTCTTCCAGATCTTCATCATTACTTTTCCAGGGCTGGTTTAAGAGACAAAAACAAGCAATATTCTTGTCTCACATTTAAAAGTGATTACTATGAATGTCTGCTCAGTACAGTGCATGATTTAGGGCTCATTCGCATAGGAAAATATGTATTAAATATGGCTGCATCTGTTTTTGTTCTGTATCGTGTCCTCAGCTTCTGTTCCATTGTTTATTCAAACATTAACTATTTTTTGCTGCTTTTATAATGTTGCAGAAATTTGGAGTATAAAAAAAAGAAAACATATGCATGAGATTACTGCCTCTTGAGTGTGCTGGGGACTTATTTTCTATTTAAATATAGGGGGGTATTAAAGGAGAAGGGGGGGATTTTCACTGGGCACACCAATGTGTTAAAATGGTCATGTGCCTTGAATGAATGAATCGTTTTACACATACAAAAGCTCATTAAACAATAAATGGCAAAACATTTTAAATGGCTTCCTTCACATTTACTTTTTAATCCACACGTTTCTATGCACTTCAACCAATCCATACCATACACTTTTTAACCCATAGAAGTCAATAGTTTGAATATAAAAAATGTTTAACCATCTATAGTATACTTGAAAGTTTTTGAACCTTTCAGAATTTACTAAATTTCTAAGTCCATCAAGAGCAAACAAGGGATAGGTGGGGACGCGAATCCCAGAAGGAAGTGAGACTCAGATTTCTACACGTTTCCAGAAGCATTAATGCCATTTACTTTCAAGAATTCATCTAAAACCTTTTTATAAAACTGTCCACTGTTCCTGCTGTGACCACAGCCTGAGGAAGTCTATTCCACAGATTCACAGTTCTTACAGTAAAGAAGTTTTGACGCTTCTGGAGACGGAACTTTTTCTTCTCCGGTTGGAGGCAGTTCCCCTTGTCTTTTGTGGGCATTTTACATGGAACAGTTTTTCACTGCATCATATTCTTGTATGGCCAATTTATATAGTTGTACAGGTTAATCATGTCCCCACTTAGACGTCTCTTCTGAAGACTAACTAAATTCACGTCTTTTAATCTTCCTTCATAACTAAGACCTTCCATGCCCCTTATCAGTTTAGTCTCTCTCCTCTGTACTTTCTCCAGCTCCAGGGCATCCTTTCTATGGACTGGTGCCCAGAACTGAACTGCATATTCCAGATAAGGCAGCGCCAAAGCTTTGTAAAGTGGTAGTAGAGTCCATGCCTCATTTAATGCATGACAATATCCTGGTGGCCTTAGAAGCAGCTGATTGACATTGTATGCTGTTATTTAATCTATGATCTACAAGGACACCCAAATCCTTCTGTATAAGTGACTCCCCCAGTGTAACATTCCCTAGGACATATGATACATGGAGATTAAAGATGCATTTTCAAGTCCTAAAAGTAGATAAAGGTAAACAAATCAAACAAGCACATCAACTTGGAGGAATTTTATCCCATTCCTCTGTATAATGCAGCTTCAACTGCAAGTGTTATGTTGGTGGGTTTCCTCCAATGAACTGCTCAATTCAGGTCCTTCCATAACATTTCTATTGGATTAAGTTCAGGACTTTGACTTGGCCATTGCAAATCTTTATTTGTCTGTAACTATGCTTTGTAAAATTGACTTGCGTGCTAAGGGTCACTGCCTTGCTGCATGACCCACGTTCTCTTCAGATTCAGCTCATGGACAGATGTCTTGATATTTTCCTTTAGAACTTGTTTGTATAATTATTGTTCCAGCAATAATGGCAAGCCATCATGGCCTAGATATAGCAAAACAGGCCTAAACCATGATACCACGACAACTGTGTTTCACATATGGGATCAGGTATTTACTTTGGAATGCAATGTTTTCCTTTCTCCAAACTAGTGGCTTTCTTTTCAACTAAAACATTCTATTCTTGGACAGCATCGGCTTTCTCCTTGCAATCCTGGCTTGCCCACCACTGTTGTTCCGTGCCCTCCTGACAGAGGACTCATGAACATTGACATTAGCTAATGTGAGAAAGGCCTTTATTTATTTATTTGTTACCTTGGATTCCTTTGTGACCTCACAAACTATTACATTCCTTGCTCTTGGTATGATCTTTGTTGGTTCACCAAACCTGGGGAGGGTAATAATGGTCTTAAATTTCCTCCATTTGTACATAGTCTGGCTAATTGTGGATTGGAGTAGCTCAAACTCTTTAGTGATAGTTTCGTAACCTTTTCCAGTCTGATCAACATCAACAACTCTTCTTCTGAGGTCTTTTGAGGAACAAGGATAGAAAAACACTCACCCTCTCTCTTCACTGCAGAGAATGAAATGAGACAGGCCCATAGACTTTCTATTGAGTCTGCCTCGCTTCCTCTCTTGCCGCAAAGAGAGTGGACAATATGCAAGCACTTCTCCTTTCTCATTCCAGTGATTGGTAGGGGTCTCAGCGATCAGACTCCCACCAATCAAAACTTTTTATGTCTCTATAACATATCAAAAGTTTTCTAGAAACGAAGTGACCCTTTAACAGTTACAAATACAGCTCTATTACATCTTTACCATACTATGTATGCTTTATTATTTTTCAGATATCAAATTTTAAGCAGCTTGTAGCTAAACAATGGCTACATTTATCAATGTATGTGTGACAATGATGCTAATCATTTGTGTGTGTGTGTGCAACATTGAAAAAACATGGCAATTTTTACACCGTGCTTGAAAAAAATTCAAAAATGGTCTTGTTCACTTTGGAGTGGGCGTAGTATGCTTTTTTGTTTAGATAACTTTATTACATTAAAGGACAGAAAATGGGGCATTTTGGTACAGATCTATATCTTCTCAGGTAGTCAAAAATGCACCAAATTGATTATCAGATGTGAGCCTTTCAAAAATTTGATGCATACCTCTCTGATGATCTTTTAAAAAAGACTAAAGTATACAAAAGTCGCTCTTAATCAATATAGGCCTATGTTTGTTACCATTTAGTATGTTCTAGATCAGTATCTAGAAGAGTAAGTCTGGCCATACAAATGAGATATGTAATGGCTGAACACTCAGTTGGTTAACAGCTCTCTTTTTCAACCTTACCAGACAAATACTGTTTTGGTACAGAGATAAGGGATAGAGCTCCTGCCAAACTCTTTGTTGAGAAAAAAAGAATCAAGCATGTTGAAATCCACCTGCTCAATCTTTTTTGCCAATTACAGCAAAAGTCAGGAGAAAATATGGAGGTTCACATTAGATGGTTTGCCAATACTGTCACAATTGGCAGGTTTGGACAATATACATCTCATATGTATAACCAACTTAACTGAAGAAGTGACAATCCATAGGGATTGCCAGATTAACACTTCTTGAATCATATTGTAGGTGCTGTCCTATGCTTCCAGATATCCTTCATACAGTGACATCTGGTGAACTTGACTGTCTGGTATGGCCAACTTAATGAACACGTAATACACACACTCCTTTTTATTGTTGGCTCATCAATCCCAGGCTCTAGCAATCAACTTACCTGCTGAACAAATAGCATCTTCCCTTGTTTATAGCTGACCTTGTGTTACTTGCTAGTGCCACACCATGTTGGGTACCTAAGTTAATGTCCTGGAAAGGTAGACGTGACAAAAAACGTGCCCTCTAAAAAATCTACTTAAAGGGAACCTGTCATCTCCAAAACACCCCCTGAACTAGAGTAAGCGTTGTGTAGTGTAAGTGATGCTGAATCTGAATATGTAAGTTTTATCTTCGTACTCACTTGCATTCTGACTCTGTGCTCCCACAAACCTGCAGTAAAATGCACTCACTGGACTCCAGTGCTCACTCACATAATGGAGAGGACTCGAAGAAGAGTCCTCTCAATGTATTTTACTGACTGTTTGTGGGAGCACAGAGTCGGAATGGAAGTGAGTATGAAGATAAAACTTACATATTCGGATTCAGCATCACTTACACTATACAACACTTACTCTAGTTCAGGGGGTGTTTCGGAGATGACAGGTTCCCTTTAAGTGGCCTTATTTGCATTTTTTAACATGATGATTCGTAATGGTCTGGGAACTAAACAGGCTATTTATGAGCAATAAATCCAAAAGAAGGAAATGGATTGTAAAACTGAATGATAATGTACCAGTAAATAATTACTTGTTTTCTAATTATCCATTATCACATAAAAGGTAGAAGTCATTCAAGGTAAATTAATGAAATTTGTTGTTCTTGAGGAATGTGTCATTAACCCCTTCAAGCGACAGACAGTTTGGACCAAATGCCGGAGCCCCATTTTTCAAATCTGACATGTGTCACTTTTTGTGGTAATAACTTTGGAACGCTTTTACTTATCCAGGTCATTCTGAGATTGTTTTCTCGTCACATATTGTACTTCATGACAGTGGTAAATTTGAGTCAAAATATTTCATTCTTATTTATAAAAAAATACCAAATTTACCAAAAAAATTAGAAAAATTAGCAAATTTCCAAATGTCAATTTCTCTACTTTTAAAATACATAGTAATACCTCCAAAAATAGTTATTACTTTACATTCCCTATGTGTCTACTTCAGGTTTGGATCATTTTGAAAATTACATTTTATTTTTTTGGGACGTTAGAAGGCTTAGAAATTTAGAAGCAAATCTTGAAATTTTTCACAAAATTTCCAAAACCCACTTTTTAAGGACCAGTTCAGGTCTGAAGTCACTTTGTGAGGCTTCCATCATAGAAACCACCCAAAAATGACTCCATTTTAGAAACTACACCCCTCAAGGTATTCAAAACTGATTTTACAAACGTTATTAACCCTTTAGGTGTTCCACAAGAATTAAAGGAAAATGTAGACAAAATTTCAGAATTTCATTTTTTTGGCAGTTTTTCCATTTAAATCATTTTATTCCGAGAATAAAGCAAAGGTTAACTGCCAAATAAAACTCAATAATTATTACCCTGATTCTGTAGTTTACATAAATGCCCAATTTTTGATCATAAACTGCTGTACAGGTACACGGCAGGGCGCAGAAGGAAAGGAACGCCAGGGCAGATTTAACTGGAAAAAAGTTGCCATGTCACATTTGATGCACCCCTAGAGTAGGAAACTCCAAAAAACTGACCCCATTTTGGAAACTACGGGATAAGTTGGCTGTTTTGTTAGTACTATTTTAGGGTACATACGATTTTTGGTAGCTTTATATTACACTTTTTGTGAGGCAAGGTAACAAAAACTAGCAGTTTTGGCATTGTTTTTATTTTTTGTTATTTACAACATTCATCTGACAGGTTAGATCGTGTGATATTTTTATAGAGCAGGTCGTTACGGACACGGCAATATCTAATATGTATACTTTTTTAATTTATTTAAGTTTTACACAATATTTTTGAAGCACAACAAAAAAAATCATGTTTTAGTGTCTCCATAGTCAGAGAGTTGTAGTTTTTTTAATTTTTTGGGCGATTGTCTTAGGTAGGGGCTCATTTTTTGCGGGAGGAGATGACGGTTAGATTGGTACTATTTTTGGGGGCATACACTTTTTTGATCGCTTGGTATTAATTTTTTTGTGATGAAATGTGATAAAAAATGGCTTTTTTTAGACAGTTTTTATTTTTGATTTTTTACGGTGTTCACCTGAGGGGAGAGATCATGTGATATTTTTGTAGAGCAGGTTGTTACAGACATGGCGATACCTAACATGTATACTTATTTTTATTTATTTAAGTTTTACACAATAATATCATTTTTGAAACAAAAAAAATCATGTTTTAGTATCTCCATAGTCAGAGAGCTGTAGTTTTTTTATTTTTTGGGCGATTGTCTCAGGTAGGGGCTCATTTTTTGCAGGACGAGATGAAGGTTTGATTGGTACCATTTTGGGGTAAATACGCCTTTTTGATCGCCTGCTATTACACTTTTTGTGTGGCAAGGTGGCTGTTTTGGTATAACTTTTTTTAAAAAAAAAAAATTTTTGCGTACACCTGGTGGGGTGGACCATGTGATGCTTTTATAGGCGGGGTGGACCATGTGATGCTTTTATATACGGACGCGGCGATACCTAATATGTGTACTTTTTCTTTTTTTACTTTTTTTACTTCATTTGGGGAAAAAGGGCGCTTTTTTTTCTTTTTTACACTTTTTTTACTTTCTTTATACACTTTTTTTTTTTTTACTTTTTACATTTTTTTTAATTTATCAAGACCTATTTGGATCTTGAAGATCCAGTGGGCTTGATGGCTATACAGTGCATTGCAATAGTCATCTATTGCAATGCACTGTTTCAGTGTTACACTAAGGCTGATCAGACCCTGCGGGTCTAATCAGCCTTAGGTACATGGCACCCAGGACGCTTTAAGGCTGGAAGAGAGAGGGAGCTCCCTCCCTCTTAACCCCATTGATGCTGCGGGCGGCTACTGACCGCAGCATCTATGAGGTTAAACAGCTGAAATCGGTGCCAGCACCGATTTCAGCTGTAGCAGCAGAGTGTGAGCTGTAATTACAGCTCACACTCTCTGCTGAAGGCAGCGGCTCCGATCTTGAGCCGCTGCTATCATATAACACAGCGCAGGAGGGGGCAGAACAACAACAGGAGGGGGCAACGGAGGCACGAGGGCGGCACTATGGGGGGCACTACAAGGGGGGCACAGACATCTTACCTGGTTTCAGGCTGCGATCTCCAGAGTGGAGATCGCAGCCTGAAACCGTCATTTTAGCACTGAAGCGCTCCGATTGGTTAGTCTGCAGAGACTAACCAATCGGAGCGCTTGCTGGCAAGGGACCACTCTGATTGGTCCCTTGCCGGCTTCCTCGAGGTCTCTGCTCTCCGGGAGAGCGGAGACTCCGGGGCTGTGACACTTTATAGTGTCACAGTCCCGGTAAGCAGTTTGGACGTAACTGCACGTCCAAATGCCGCAACTTACTTGCACTTTGGACATACAGTTACATCCTTTTGCGCCAAGGGGTTAATAACATGCCATAGGGCTTGGTTTGGATGGACGTGGAAATATCATAATAAGATTTTTTGTAAAGGATGAATGCAAATGTATGAGTTTTTTTTCTTTTTATTCCTCTTAAATGTGATTGTGATTTCATAAATTTACTGCATAATTCAAAACATTTGAATCAGGTTTAAGAATAACTACTGTAAGCAAAAGGAATATGAACACAGATTCTTTAAGTTAACTTTATGTTTATATTGAGTATGTTCACATTACACTTGTGATGTACCCTAAGTCTTCATTACCCAGACAGAGGCCAAAAGAGTATGTCTCGCCTGGCTTCTATATGTCAGTATACTGAAGAAATACTGAATAGCGCAGTCAACTACACTGTCCCATATAATGGTATCCATCAGATACATCGATTTAATGTATACATTGAACAGAGGGCATAAACATGATGTGCATGGAGCCTAAGCCGTAGATTAATACAATTCCTTGGGGATATTTTGTGCCAGTCTTTGTTTACTGTGTTATAGGTAGAATACAAGCTATTATAAACGGTGGTCAGACATTTGTCTCACTTAAATGTTTCAGATTGCCAAGTAAATTTGAATAGCAGACAAAGATAACCTCAGTTAATACAAAAATACGTTTTTAAATGATGATTTCATTCATTAATGGGGTTTTCCCATCACAAACAATGGGGGCATATCGCTAGGATATGCCCCTATTGTCTGATAGGAGCGGGTACCACCTCTGGGACCCGCATTTACACCAAGAATGGAACGGGGAAAGGTGGTGGAGGGCGCACTGCACATGCACAGCTGCCCTCCATTCATTTAGTCAGCCCCATAGAAATTAATGGGAGCAGTGGCCACGCAAGCTAGTATGGGGAGAAAGCATGGCGGTGGCTGGACCCTGGGAAACCTAGGGTCCTCTAGCCACTGCTCTCCCCACTCCTTTCTCAGCATAGCTGGGACCCACACCTATCAGACAATGGGGCATATCCTAGCGATATGCCCCCATTGTCTGTGATGGGAATACCCAATCAACCTGGTCCTATGTGAAAAAGTAATTGCCCCCCCATGAATTAACTGTGATTAACCATAGTATTTGGAAAGACAAGTTCAATTTCACTAACCACACCCAGGTCTGATTACTGCCAGACCTGTAGAATCAAGAAATCGCTTAAATAGAACCTGTCTGATGATATGAAGTAGGCTAAAAGATCTCAAACAGCAAAACATCATGCCCCAATCAGAAGAAGTACAAGAACAGATGAGAAAGAAAGTCATCTATCATTCTGGAAAAGGTTCCAAAGCCATTTCTAAGGCTTAGAGACTACAAGCAACCACAGTGAGAACTATTATCCACAAATGGAGAAAACATGGAACAGAGCTGAACCTTCACAGGAGTGGCTGGCCTACCAAAGTTACTCCAAGAGCACATCGGCGACCCATCCAGGAGGTGAAAAAAGAACACAGAACAACATCTAAAGCACTGAAGGCTTTACTTGCCACAGTTAAGGTCAGTGTTCATGATTCAACAATAAGAAAGAGACTGGACAAAAATGGTATCCAAGGCAAAAACCACTGCTGACCAAAGAGAACACAAAGGCCCATCTCACATTTCCCAAAAAAAATCTTGATAATCCTCACCCCTTTTGGAAAAATATTCTGTGGACTGATGAGACAAAAATTGATTATTGAAATGCGTCCCATACTCCCATTACATCAAGGGTAAAACTAACACAGCATTTCAGAAAAAGAACATCATACTTAGAGTTAAACATGGTGGTGATAGTGTGATGGTCTGAGGCTGCTTTGCTGCTTCAGGACCTGGACAACTTGCTGTAATTGATGGAACCATAAATTCTGCTCTCTACCAGAAAATCCTGCAGGAGAATGTCCAGCCATCAGTTTGTAACCTTAAACTCAAGCGTACTTGGGTTCTGCAGAAGGACAATGATCAGAAGCACATCAGCAAGTCCACCTCTCAATGGTTGAAAAAAACAAAATTAAGGTTTTGCCGTGGCCTAGTCAAAGTCTGGACTTAAATCCGATTGAGATGCTGAAGCCTGACCTTAAACCGGCCATTCATGCTCAAAAACCTTCCATTGTGGCTTAATTAAAGCAATTATGCAAAGAAGAGTGAGCCAAAATTCTTCCACAGAGATATGAAAAACTCATTGCCAGTTATGGCAAACGTTTGATTTAATTTTTTGCAGCCAAAAGTGGCACAACCAGTTATTAGGTTTAGGCAGTAATTATTTTTTCACATTGGGCCAGGTTGGTTTGGATAGCTTTTTTTCCCTTAATAAATGAAATCATTATTTAAAAACTGCATTTTTTATTTACTCAGGTTATCTTTGTCTGATATTCAAATCTGAAACATTTACGTGTGATAAATGTGCAAAAACAAAAGAAATCTGTAAGGAGGCACATACTTTTTCACAGAACTGTAAGTACATGGTAATAACCACTGTCATTGAAGAATATAAGATTTTATATACAGTTATACATGCTCAAATGTCATCAGCCTATCAGCCATGTGCACTGTGCACTATTTGGCCCTAGAATGGAGTGACGGTGGTGACCAGGACAAGAGGTCAGTGCTGCTGAGTTTATTATACTTACCATACAAAAGGTATGTCCTTGCTAGTGATGAGTGAATTTCTTGAAATTTGATTAGGATTCAATCGTTTGGGAAATTTGATCTGAGTCTGAATAAATTTGAACCAAATCAAAACTGCATTCCAGTTGGCCAGGACAACATTTTGGCTTCACTTGCATGCAACTTATTTCAAGCTCTTTAACACAAATACAGCATTGGTAATGTCAAAGTGACAGTGACATATATGGCTATTGGTAAATACGAAGAGGCTGGTGGTAACAAACAGAATCTTTAAAGGAAATCTGTCATGAGGATCTTGGACTATTATCCGCAGCAGTACAGGAGCGGTCCAGATTGACATCTTACACAGGAGCCCTCTCCATTATATTGGCACTGCACAATCGCCTGGACTGTGTATTTCACAGTAAGGTTGTGCTGACAGTGATGAAATGAAAATAAAAAATGGTGATCTGGACTCCTTAAAGGGGTTGTCTCATGTCAGCAAGTGGCATTTATTATGTAGAGGAAGTTAATACAAGGCACTTACTAATATATTGTGATTGTCCATATTGTCTCCTTTGCTGGCTGGATTCATTTTTCCATCACATTATGCACTGCTCGTTTCCATGGTTACGACCACCATGCAATCCAGCAGTGGTGGTCGTGCTTGCACAGTATAGGAAAAAGCCTCTCTGGTGGTCGGGATCATGGGAGTGTGCATAGGCTGGCCCTTTTTTCCTATAATGTGCAAGCACAACCACCAGTGATGGATTGCAGGTTGGTTGTAACCATGGAAATGAGCAGTGTATGATGTGATGGAAAAATGATTCCAGCCAGCAAAGGAGGTAAGTGCCTTGTATTAACTTTCTCTACATGATAAATACTATTTGGTGAAGCAAGACAACCCCTTTAAGTGCAGTACTTTTAATGTATTACAGCAGATGATAGTCCAGAATTATTGTGACAGATTCACTTTAAAAAATTGCAGTAAGATTTATTCACATCTGAAAAAAATGGTCAGGAAAAATTCTCAGTTTTGCTATCAAATGTCTTCGGGTGTGTATACACATACCACCCGTGGTCATTTGTTCTTAATTTTTCCTGTTTTCTGATGTAAAAAATGTCTGATGCCATTTTGAAGAAATCCACCAGAATCAAATCAGCAAACATTCAAGTTTGTATTGGACCTGAATTTTTGGAATTAGAATCGACTTTGGGAATTAGAATTTTAGAATCAACTCGCTTGTCTCTAGTCCTAACTTTCCCAAAATGATATTGCTTTGATAAGTGTGAATGTAAGTAGCATAGCCAGAAATTGCATATATAACAATTGATTTTTTGGTATTTCTTCCTCCATTTGTATGCTTTTTGAAAATACATATACTCTCTCTTTCTCTCTGCCCCTTCATATCGGCTGCGTGTGTGAGATCTTCCTGGTGCAATGGTATTCCTGAGCTCACCACGCTAAGCCAACCAATTCCGCTTCTCTGCAGCCTCATATACACAGAAAGTGCAGCTGCACCTCCTCCTCCTTTTGTCCTATTTAATATATTACTTTAGTTCATGAGCCTAGAGGAATAAAAAGGTGGACTACATGTTACTGGAATTTTCATCTATTCATTTCAGTATGTCTTTGGAGTATGGGAGGAAACCTACAGAATCACGGGGAGAACATACAAACTCCATGCAAATGTTGTCCTTCGATTTGAACCTAGGACTCCAGCCCTGCCCTTCTATGTTAGTTCCTTGGTACCATGTAAACAGAGCTGGAACCTTCCATTGTTAGTTATAAATGTGTTCTATGCACCTGGCTCTTAGGAGCGTTGATTGTCTGTGATACACTGACCGGTCCTATAATGTGATCACTGAACTAAGGACACAGCAGCATGGGAAATGTTAATGGTACTTTGTTCAAAGCAAGGAAGACATTATTTTTCACTGGTCCCAGAAAACACACAAAGTAAATATCCCTCTGAAGCCACATTTTATATAATTACCAAAATACATTATTGCATTGTAAGTTTTTTTTTAATCCAAGCAATTTTACCGCTGCTATTATAAAAGATAATCAGAAATTGCTGTTGTCTACCAGTATTGTATACTGAATGTAATGATGTTCTTTCATGCTCTGATCTATGGAGATACAGGAACAGGATGAATGTCAGTTTAATGTCCCAGATATGCAGATTTTGTTCCGGGGAAGGGAAATGTCTTTTAATCTAGCAAGATATTTTATTCTCTAGAACACATTGTTCTGAAGAAGATGAACTGTGTGTGATCGGAGATTAGTGATGAGTCTGCCTTGTGGACATCAAGAGTTTGCTTGATAAATGAATTTCCATAACAAAGCCAGGCCTGCAGAGGTTTCTGTAAATCTAAAATCTTCCGTTCCAAAACTTCAACTGAGTTGCACTTCCCAATTGGTAGCAACACATTAGACATGGATGACCGCCAACTGTAAAGTAAATATGCCTAAATGTAAAAGGGCTCATGTATAAATATGTCCGAATTAACTGGTGTTTCTGGCTTAAAGGGACTCTTTCACCTGTTTTTCACCTATATAACTAAGAGCAGTGCCCCACAGAAGATTGCAGAGACATCCCAGACATACCTGTGTGCACTGAGTGTATTAATTCCATGTCCAGGAAAAGCACTTTTATTCTGATGGAGCTCCCAAGTGCCCAGCTGAAAGTGAAAGTAAAAACAGCTTTCTCTCCCGACTCGATTTCTAACAGCTACAGTGCCTTGCGAAAGTATTCAGGCCCCTGGAACTTTTAAACCTTTTGCTACATTTCAGGCTTCAAACAAAAAGATATAACATTTTAAATTTTTGGTGAAGAATCAACAACAAGTGGGTCACAATTGTGAAGTAGAACAAAATTTATTGGATCATTTTTGTAATAATAAAACTGAAAAGTTGGGCGTGCAAAATTATTCGGCCTGTTTACTTTCAGTTCAGAAAACTCACTCCAGAAGTTCATTGAGGATCTCTGAATGATCCAATGTTGTCCTAAATGACTGATGAAGATAAATAGAATCCATCTGTGTGTAATCAAGTCTCCGTATAAATGCACCTGCTCTGTGATAGTCTCAGGGTTCTGTTTAAAGCACAGAGAGCATCATGAAGACCAAGAAACACACCAGGCAGGCCCGTGATACTGTTGTGGAGAAGTTTAAAGCTGGATTTCGATACCAAAAGATTTCCCAAGTTTTAAACATTCCAAGGAACACTGTGCAAGCGATCATATTGAAATGGAAGGAGTATCAGACCACTGCAAATCTACCAAGCCCCAGATGTCCCTCTAAAATTTCATCTCAAACAAGGAGAAGACTGATCAGAGATGCAGCCAAGAGACCCATGATCACTCTGGATGAACTGTAGAGATCTACAGCTGAGGTCGGAGAGTCTGTCCATAGGACAACAATCAGTCGATCACTTCACAAATCTGGTCTTTATGGAAGAGTGACAAGAAGAAAGCCAGTTCTCAAAGATATCCATAAAAAGTCTTGTTTACAGTTTGCCACAAGCCACCTGGGAGACACACCAAACATGTGGAAGAAGGTGCTCTGGTCAGATGAAACTAAAATCAAACTTTTTGGAAACAATGCAAAACGATATGTTTGGCGTAAAAGCAACACAGCTCATCACCCTGAACACACCATCTCCACTGTCAAACATGGTGGTGGCAGCATCATGGTTTGGGCCTGCTTTTCATCAGCAGGGACAGGGAAGATGTTTAAAATTGATGGGAAGGTGGATGGAGCCAAATACAGGACCATTCTGGATGAAAACCTGTTGGAGTCTGCAAAAGACCTGAGACTAGGATGGAGATTTATCTTCAATCAAGACAATGATCGCAAACATAAAGCAAAATCTACAATGGAATGGTTCCAAAATAAACGTATCCAGGTCTTAGAATGGCCAAGTCAAAGTCCAGACCTGAATCCAATTGAGAATATGTGGAAAGAGCTGAAAACTGCTGTTCACAAACGCTCTCCATCCAACCTCAAAGAGCTCGAGCTGTTTTACAAGGAAGAATGGGCAAGAATTTCAGTCTCTAGATGTGCAAAACTGATAGAGACATACCCCAAGCGACTTGCAGCTGTATTCGCAGCAAAAGGTGGCGCAACAAAGTATTAATGCAAGGGGGCTGAATATTCTTACGCACCCCTCTTTTCAGTTTTATTACTACAAAAAAGTTTAAATGATCCAATAAATTTCATTCCACTTCACAACTGTGACCCACTTGTTGTTGATTCTTCACCAAAAATTTAAAATGTTATATCTTTTTGTTTGAAGCCTGAAATGTGGCAAAAGGTTGAAAAGTTCCAGAGCTCGGCACTTGGGAGCTGTTTTCTTGCAGAATAAAAGTGCTTTTTCTGGACATGTAATACAGACACAGAGTACACACAGGTATGTCTGGGATGTCTCTGCAATCTTCTGTGGGACAGTGCTCTTAGTTATATTGGTGAAAAACAGGTGAAAGACTCCCTTTAAAAGTTGCCAGAATTGTTTGCCCCATTTTATAAAATTTTGTAAAGGTAATGGGGCAGCATATGTTGAGCTTTATCTAGATAACTAATACGATACAATAAAATTGTAAGATACAATAAAATTTGTAATCCTATATCCATGTATACCTCAAGTCGTAACAGGGGAGGTTTTCTCGCTGTGTACTTCCTCTTCTACCAATACCTACTCTTTGGATTCACAATCCACCATACAATCTATGGATTCCATACAAAAGAATCCTCAAATGCCAATAATAGGGCAAGGAAATCCACAGGGACAATTGTTAGGACCCCAGCATGGCCCTTAGAATGGGAATTCACAGACACAATTTGGGATGAATCCCACCCAACCTTTGAGTTCAAAGAGCAATATAAATACCATGAATGCTACTCCTCCAAGTGGCATAGTGACTTCTGCACTTCCTATTGCCCACCTTTTTTTAGGCCAGAGCACAGTTCAATTGAGGGACAGGGAAAGATGCTGTTACAATACAAAATACTAGAACATTCCTCATGTAATGAAAGTATCAGAAAGGATGAAGGGTTCGTATCCCCCAGAAATGTGGATAAAGGTTCATCCTTATCAGGAGAAATACGGGAAACAGTGAACCCTGATACCCAAATAATAAATCTATCAAGCATCTCTCTTACAGAAACACAGGCACAATTATTAAAAAAGGGACTCACATTCACACCAGTTCCACAGTTTGACAAATTCACTTGGGTGAAGGACATAAATCTTTTTGCACAAAAACTTGCATTGCACAAGCAATATCTGAGCACTATCTATGATACCAATACATTAATGCAAAAGAAAGAACAAACCCTTAAAACTTTAGAGAGATTGGAGCTTGAGAACGAAGGCATGATCTCAGACATTGAACCTCCATTAACTGCCCACAAACCTAGATCACAGTGGACTACTGCTTTTTCACAATACCAGAACATAGAGACCTTTGTGGAATTGGTCACACAAGAAATAAATCAACTAAAAGTTAGAAAGGAACATGTTCCCACCAATTTATCAGAAGCAGAACTATCAGCATTAGATGAAAAAAGGTTAATTTCCATGTGGGCATTGTTCATTTTGCAAATATCTCCCTAAGATAAAAAAAAAATTCAGAAATCCAGTGGACAATCATGAATACACCATTCAAGAATTTTTTAACCGCCGCAGCAGTGGGATTGTATATATAGCACCATGTACATGCCCTAAAATATACGTTGGCAAAACGGTACAGGAGTTTAGGAGGAGGATTTCTGGACATCTAAGTTCCATTAATACCAAAAAGGATACACCATTATATAGGCATATAACTTATGCACATAATGGTAATTTGGAGGTTCTGAAATTTTGGGGCATCTCGAAAATGACACTAGGACCAAGAAGTGGAGACCTGGATCGCCTACTGTTACGTGAAGAGGCCAAATGGATATATAGACTCAAATCTTTAAGTCCGAATGGATTAAATGAAGGTTTCTCATTTACAGCCTGTGTCAGTGTCAGTATAGTTAAACTAGTGTAGAGCCAGCAATCGTGCAGCCACGCAATGCCTGCACAGGGACAGATAGTAGCGTTGTGCGCGTGGTTGCTTATTAGTTACAGCAGGACCAGGAGAAGGGCAGACATACAAGGCTAGCACAGGGACAGATAACCAGCCTACCAGAACCTCCATCAGAATGAATGGGTGGAGGTGTATTTAAAGAATGTGTACATGGTGTGCCCAGTAAAATGAGTACAGAACCAGTAATAGTGCAGCCATGCAAGGCCTGCACAGGGACAGATAGTTAAACGGTCTGGGCAAATGAATGTGTACATGGTGTGCCCATGGGCAAAAAGGAAAATGCATGGTGTGGTGATGTGTATAGTAATGTGCATGGAAGACTGGTTGATAGTAGGATTCTTCCAGTACACACCCTTCCAAGACACTCTTTTTTCTCTCACCTGAGGAGATTGCAGGTGAGGCCAGCTGGGTTAATCAGACGGGGAAAAAACAACCCGCAGTGTATGAGTCTAGTGAAACTGCCCCAGGAAACATACCTGGAGAGGGCCCGTGTGGTCCCAGCCAGGAGGGCTGTGAGGCCACAAGGCTGAGGAGGCCTGAAAGGTTGGAGCCTGCGGAGGCTCTGTGTGGTCTCAGCCAGGAGGGCTGAGGGGCCACAAGGCTTGGTATAGCCTGAAGTTTGGGGGGCTCAGCGACGCCTGTGGTCAGAGGGTTGCACGGTCAGAGTCAGGAGGACTTCTGGACCATCTCCCCCCAAAGGTGCTGGTGAGGTCACAGCCTAGGTGAGCTAGAGAACCTGTGTTAGTCAGAGCCCAGCCGGGCAGGTGTTTGTTTGGCTTTTTTTGTTTTGTGCTGAAGAGCAAAAATAAAGCTGTGTTGGACTTTAAAACCCCCGTGTGTTGGAAGAAGTCTGTGATGGCGACCCCCTGAGAGAGAACGATCCCTTACAATGGACTGATGTGGTCTCGGCAAGCATGAAGTATATGGTTGCCCAAATCAACTAGCTAGGTATAGTGCAGCCAAGTAAGGCCTGCATAGAGATGCATAACTGGTAGATTGGGCACACGACATAAATGAGCTGGTATGTACTGTGCATGAGCGAACGCAGTATTTAGTCTTATGCAGCCATGATAGTCTGCACAGGGAAAATTAACCATTAGAGCATGTATAGTATAAGTGCTTTGAGCTTTAACCATTTAACCTTTGGGTTATGTGTGTCCAGATAGGCAAACAAATATGCCTGCGTAGGCCTTGTGTGGCTGCACTATATAAGGAACTATTTACACTTTACTAAGCATGCACATATGTTAAAACTCAAGGCTCAAAAGCTATATATCTTTGTGCAGGCCTTACTTGGCTGCACTATACATAGTTAGTTGATTTGGGCAACCATATACTTCATGGTTTCTGAGACCACATCAGTCCATGCATTTTACTTTTTGCCCATGGGCACACCATGTACACATTCATTTGCCCAGACCGTTTAACTATCTGTCAGTAGAGTAAAGTGTAAATAGGTCCTTATATAGTGCAGCCACACAAGGCCTACGCAGGCATATTAGTTTGTCTATCTGGACACACATAACAAAGTATTTATATTGCCCCGTACTGTTATAATGCTCACCCTGAAGCGCCCCCAGTATTTATAATTCCCCCTGCAGTGTCCCCTGTAGTTATATTCCTCCGTTTAGTGTCCTAAGAAATTAAAATTCCTCAGTCCCTGCACCATACAGTCCCATGTAAATAATATTATGTACCTTCCTCCACCACAGAGTCCCATGTAAATACCATCGCACCATCTCTCCAGCCCCCTCCAAAATACAGTCCCATGTAAATAACATCCCTCTCTATCTACAGCCCGCTCCAAAGTAAAGTCCCATGTAAACAACATTACCCCCTCCCCAGTCGCCTTCAATATACGGTACCATGTAAATAACATCACCCCTCAACATTCAGTTCCATATAAGTAATATCACTCCCTTTCACAGCCGCCTTCAACGTAAATTTGATGTAAATAACATCACAGCCTTAGCAGCCACCTCCAACATGCATTCCCATGTAAATAACATCACCACCTCAACTTTCAGTCCCATGTAAATAACATCACTCCACCCACTGTCCCATGTGAATAACTTCCCTCCTTTCAGCCCTAACATACAGTCTCAGTTAAATAACTACAACTCCCAGCATTGCTCTGCCTCTCACACTGAGTAATCTTCACTTAACCCTTCCCTAACCCTCTCCTCATGTAGCAGACATCACCACAACTTCTTCCCAGGAATTATCTTCACTGATGAGCCGTCCTCTATTGCACTGGTCACATGATGGTGACATTATTGCAGGTCCTTTTCAGCTACTGCATTTAGAACTGATCACATGGACTGTGATGTCATAACAGGTCTTCAGCTCTTGCAGGGCATTAGATTCAATTGTATTGCCGTCATGAGGATGGATCTATCTGGCAGGCAGGACATTCTGGGCCTGGGACAAAACATCAGGGGCCCAGGCCCTGAATGTTTTAACCTAGCAACGCCCCTGCTGGTCTATATGGGATTAAGAGTCCAGTAGCTGATCCTATTATTGATTGACAGATATCAGTATTTACACCATCGTACAGGAAAGCCTCACGGTCACTGAGTAAGTAGGACGCTCACTGGACTCCTGAGCATGGAAAGAGCAGAGATTTAAATGTATAAACTAGGCTACTTTCAAACAGCATTTTTGTTTTCCGGTATTGAGATCCAACGGAGGATCTCAATACTGGAAAAAAATATTTCCGTTTAAGATGTCTACCATTCCGGAAGCATTCCATTTTGTGACCGGACACAAAACCGATGCTGAAAAAATGGATCCGGCACTGAAAACAATGTTAGTCAATGGCGATATAATGGCGGTTTAATTCCTTGCGGTATTGAGATCCTCTGCCCGATCTCAATACCGGAATTAACAACGCAAGTGTGAAAGTAGCCTTATACGTTATATTGAATTATTTACTACAAAACTATATATCAATCTGTTCAGCTTTTCCTGCTCTATAATATACCTAATATACCACATGCAGATCACGCAGCATGTTCAATGTGCCAGGTTCCCTTTGGTTATAAAAAATCAGCACCACCCCTGCCCAAGGGTTGTGTGTATTGTATTGTGTGTATTGTAGTCAATGGGGCAGAAATTACAAGCCTTCATTGTTTGTATTAAAAAAAAAAATCTATAATGATTTACCGTATTTTTCGCCCTATAAGACGCACTTTTTTCCCCCCAAAAGTAGGGGGAAAAATGCGGTGCGTCTTATAGGGCGAATACAAGTGAGCGCTTCCATAAGGAAGCGCTCACTTGTACGTAGGGACCCCCATCAGACCTCAGATCAGCCCACCCAGCCACTTAAAGACCATACTTACCTGTTCTGCGCTGCCGCTGCCGTCCGGTCCCACGCTCCGCTCTCCTCTCTCTTCCCTGCCGGCACGCACTATGACCTGACGCTGTGGGGGCACATTCTGCTGATGTGAGGTCTGATGGGGGCACATACTGTTGCTCTGAGGTCTGATGGGGGCACATTCTGCTGATTTGAGGTCTGATGGGGGCACATTCTGCTGATCTGAGGTCTGATGGGGGCACATTCTGCTGATTTGAGGCATGATGGGGGCACATTCTGCTAATTTGAGGTATGATGGGGGCACATTCTACTGATCTGAGGTCTGATGGGGGCACATTCTGCTGATATGAGGTCTGATGGGGGCACATTCTGCTGATTTGAGGTCTGATGGGGGCACATTCTGCTGATCTGAGGTCTGATGGGGGCACATTCTGCTGATCTGAGGTCTGATGGGGGCACATTCTGCTGATCTGAGGTCTGATGGGGGCACATTCTGCTGATCTGAGGTCTGATGGGGGCACATTCTGCTGATCTGAGGTCTGGTGGGAGCACAGTGAGATGGTATGGGGGCACAGGGGGCTGATATGGGGGTCTGATGTGATGTCCTTAAATTTATGGGCAGTCTGATAAGAGGATCTGATGAAAAATATTTTTTTCTTATTTTCCTACACTAAAACCTAGGTGCGTCTTATGGGCCGGTGCGTCTTATAGGGCGAAAAATACGGTATTTCAGAATAGTCACACTGACTTAAAATCTAAAATTCAGTTTTTTTTTTGTTGTTTTTTTTTGCGGTCTCCATCAGTGGGAGCGCACAGTAAACTGATTTATAACATCCCATTAGGCTCAATACTAAATCTATCTTCATTAAGCTCCCCCTAGTGGTGGTTTTAGGCAGCCAGACTTCAAAGAGGTTTTATGATTTCTGATATTGATGGCCTAATGTCAGGATGGGTCATCAATATCAGATGCCTGGAGTCCTACAACCGACACCCCCACCATCAGCTGTTAAAAGAGACTGCAGCACCCTCACTGTTTACCTTTTACACTTGAATGGGAAGGAGCACTTGTAGTTATACTCTGTCCCATCAAAGTCCCATTCAAGTAATTACACTGCTCGCTACTGCAATGTTGACGGCGAGCAGGTAAACAAGGAAGAGAAGGCAGCACTCTTACAAACACTGTTGTCTTTGTAAAAAGCTGATCGGCGGGGGTGCCAGGAATTAGACCACCACCAATCTAATATTGATGACCTATCGTGAGGACAAGATATTAAAATAGGAAACCAGACAACTAGAGATGAGCGAATATATTCGTAAAGATTTGTTATCCGCACGGATACTTGCGTACTCATAAGTATTCGTTACTCAGCCGAGTAGTGTGTGAAATTCGTGTTTTTTTAAACTCCTCCCTGCATGTTTAGCGCCTATTTCTTAGCCAATAAACATACAGGGAAGCCTGGGGGACTTCCTGCCATGACCTACTACCTTTTCTACGTGTCTAGGCTACGTGTGAAGTGCTATTAGATATATGCGTACGCCTGGGGCTCGGATCACACACCTTGTGGTTTTAGGAGAGGGAAAGAGTGTGTGTATGATAGGGATAGCGAAAGCGTACGAAATAGGACAATATTCGTTTCTATTAGGCAGGGAACTGCATTTGTGACCCAAAAATCTTTTTAAAGACTACACTACAGCTTGCTAGTGGTAATGGTTTCACTGTCTTGAATTCATACGCAACAGCGTATAGAGTAAATTATACTTAGCAATAGCGTACGCTTTATTGGACAAGGTCCTGTCGCTCCTTGCATGCTGCCCCTGGTGTTCCCTATCCATTTCCGTGGTGTTTCCATCACTTTCAGAGGTTTTCAGGTGTTTAGGCAACCTTGCCTGTGAAGAACTTGGGTCCCCTGCAAAAATGCTCGTATCTCCCATTGACTTCAATAGGGTTCGTTATTCGGTACGAATATACGAACTTTTGGAAAAGTTCATACCGAGTACCGAGCACATGAGCATTTTAATATTTGCTCATCTCTACGGACAACCACTTTAAGGAAGTCTAGAGTTGAGCGAATCCTAAAAGATTCAGGGATTCGGTATTCGGCTCGAATTTTCCGCGGGATTCGTGGGTTCAAGCCGAATCACGAATCCCATTAAAGTCTATGGGAGACCTGAATATTTTTGCAGGGGCCAAAGGTTCTGCACAGTCAAGTTTGCCCCAACATGTGAAAACCTCAGAAAAAGATGGAAACACCTTGGAAATGGATAGGAAACACCAGGGGCAGCATGTAGGGATGCCTCTGAGGCTCCCTAATTGCACCATTTTTTCTAAATCTGGCCAATAGTCTGGTGATGACCCCAAGGCAATTTTCAGGGACACAGTAATGGTGACCCACTTAAAAATGCTGCCAGACAACCTGGCGGTGAACCCCTGATTGTCTGTCTTTCAATAAGATTGCAGTATAAAGCATGGTGGTGAGCCTCAGTATGACTTTTTGGATGGAGATTGCATGTGGTCACGTACTCCCTGGAACCCCATAGTCACCCCTTCTCTGATATGCTACCCCAGAACATTCTCTGCCCCAATTCGCAAGACCTTTTGCAGTCTCAGTGTGCTGACAGTGGAGATTTACCAGTGTTGTCTGAGGAGGTGGTGGACAATGGCGAGACACAGGTGTCGGGGGGTGAGGTAGTTGAAAGTAGTGTTGCACGATATATCGAAAACTCGGTACGGTTTCGGTACCTAGTGCGGTACCGAAGCTCGATACCGAGTTTTCTTGCCGTCCGATACATAGAACATGGCGCGCGCATCACTTTAATGCGGTTGCCATGTTCTAATATCTGCCGCGCTGCCAGTGCCGGATTATAATTGGAGCACCTGGAGCTACTGCTCCAGGCCCCCGTTCCAATGATTTTATGGGGGGCCCCGCGCCCCCCTCAGACCTCAGATCAGCCCACCCAGCCACTTTAAAAAAAGCATACTTACCTGTTCTGGCCGCCGCTGTCCTCAGGTTCTGCGCTCCACTGTGTTCCCTGCCGGCGCGCACTATGACCTGACGCAGGGAAAAAAGGGGGGGACCCCACGCCATTTTTTTACAAAAATAATTAAATAATTTTAAAAAAATGGCGTGGGGTCCCCCCCTTTTTTCCTTCGCCAGCCAGATACAACCAGCAGCAGCAGCCTGGCACTACCAGGGTGGGAAGGGACACGGTTATTGGCCCTTCCCAGCCTAATGGTACCAGCCTGCAGCCGCCCCAGAGCCAGACCCTCAATTTAGAAGGTCCGGTCCTGCGGGTACCCGGCTCTTCCCGGCACCCCTGGTGGCGGTGGGTGCCGAGGTAATAGATGTTGGGGTTAGTGCTGGCCTGCCATACCGGCAAGCACTAAGCCCAGTATTAGTAATCAGGGCCGTCTGTAGATAGCCGTAATTACTAAAACTGTAGTATTGTAAAAAAAAATACACACACACACAAGTATAAAACATTTTATTGAAATAAACACTCCCCCAGACCCCTGTTTGACCATTTTATTAAAAAAAACAAAAAAACAAAAGCTGGTCCGACGTAGTCCTCTGCATTCACGACCCTGAAAAATAGAAAACAAACACACAAACACAGACCACTTACCTCTTCCTGCACTGGGATAATACACACAGCGATGTCACTGTACAGGGATAATAAACACAGTGATGTCACTGTACAGGGATAATAAACACAGTGATGTCACAGTACAGAGATAATAAACACAGTGATGTCACTGTACAGGGATAATAAACACAGTGATGTCACAGTACAGAGATAATAAACACGGTGATGTCACCGTACAGGGATAATAAACACAGTGATGTCACAGTACAGGGATCGGCATCTCGTGCCCCCATCAGACCTCAGGTCGGCGTCTCGTGCCCCCATCAGACCTCAGGTCGGCGTCTCGTGCCCCCATCAGACCTCAGGTCGTCGTCTCGTGCCTCCATCAGACCTCAGGTCGGCGTCTTGTGCCCCCATCAGACCTCAGGTCGGCGTCTCGTGCCCCCATCAGACCTCAGGTCGGCGTCTCGTGCCCCATCAGACCTCAGGTCAGCGTCTCGTGCCCCCATCAGACCTCAGGTCAGCGTCTCGTGCCCCCATCAGACCTCAGGTCGGCGTCTCGTGGGCCAGTCCGACACTGTGCAGGTCCCTACCTTATGTAAATTTAGGTCACATTTCACTGCCAGCCAATCACTGCTGGGGAGTTATAGGGGCTGTTACATCACAGCAGGCGTTCCCACAGGCTTCCCTTTGATGCTGATTGGCTGAAAAAAACTGGCATTTTAAACTTGCAGTGACGCACGAATAATCACGAATCCGCGCTGCCTCGGGATGCCGAGCCGAAGCGGGCAATATTCGTGCGAATCACGAATATTGCCGCTTCGATTCGCTCATCACTAAGGAAGACCTGTTAACTTTACTGACATGCCTGCTTTAGCAACTACCCTGTTTTTCCAAAAATAAACCCTAGCCCGGAAATAAGCCCTAGAGCTGTTTTGCAGGGTTATTGGAGTAGGTTTAAAATATAAGCCCTAGATACAGTGAGCGCCTTCAGCACTAGGTTATGTCACGTGACGTCACTGACAAGAACAGGAATACTGTAGCCTTTCACTGTCCCCAGGACGGTGGCAGGCATGGCAGAATCCACTCACCCGATCACGAGACGCGTCTACTGCCTCCCATGTCCTGCCTCCCGAGAGGAGATACCATAGAGAGAGCATGCTGACACTGCCAGAGTGGCTCCAGAGTAGATAGAGAGATAGGGCAGAGTGCAATTGCTGCAGAGAGAATGTGTGAGAGAGAGAGTGCCAGTAACACCCACTGACACTACACCACCAAATTAGCCCTACCCCAAAAATAAGCCCTAAACCTGTTTTAGAGGAAAAAATAATATAAGACCCTGTCTAATTTTCGGAGAAACACGGTACTTGCATTCCCATGTAATAATAATTCTGGTGCATATTTTCTTATTACTCTGTGCTATACCATTCCTCAGTTATTGCTGCTAGAAGGTTATTAATGAATCTGCAGCTGGGTGTTACCAACGTGGTGTGTCCCTGCATAGTCTCACTTTGACAGAACTGACTGGACAGTGTCACACTTTGCAGGGACACACGCTCGTACTGTAACACCCATTTACAAATTCATTAATAAACGTCAAGCTGCAATAACTGGGGACAGAGCAACTTAGAGTTTATACAGCAAAAGTTTCTGAATTTTTATTGCATGGGGAATAAAATGATTTAGTAAAACAAACATGTCAGGATTGGTGAGAATTAGAGATGAGCGAACGTGCTCGAAACGAACACTGTACCGCTCGGCTCCCCTGCGCTCGCAGGGGAGCCGAGCGGTACAGTGCTCTTTTTGAGCACGTTCGCTCATCTCTAGTGAGATTTCCTTTTTACACAGTTACCTTAATGGCGGTGTGAATTGCAGCCAGATATTTGAGGATCTGCAGCAGAAAAATGGATCTTCACCCCCAATAAAGATACATTATGGATTTAATCAGCACAGTATTGCACAGCTGTGCGCAACTATTTGGCTGTACATAATGCATACATTTCATATCTTACTTATATTTTATGATGACAGAAATCTCAATATTTGTAAACAGGCCAGAGAAACTGTAATGGGTGAACAGGTTGGAGGTCACTGTGTAATCATTCAGCTCTCAGATTCAGCTTTCAACATTTGGCACTACACACATGCATACAAATACATTGGTATATCCAGCAGCTCTAAAGATAAAATTGCGCATCTGACAAAAAGAATAATTACTTCTATTTTTATTTAGCATTACTAACAATAAAAATAGGACCTTGCATTATGCAGATGAATTAGGAGTAAAATGTAACACCAAATCTGACAACGAACCGTGAAGAAAGCATCATTACTGGCAATTGTATCTTGAATAACTATTTAACAACAATTAGGATTCTAAGAAAAGATAGGGATGGAGGCAGACAACAGACCGGGGAAATGAACATATGCTGCGTGAATAGACAAAAAACATTGGGGTCCAATACATGACCATAAAGTGGGGCTGTAAACTGCTGCATCAAGCTATTTGCAAACATGTTCCCATCTTTTTTCAACTATATTATCATGCCTGGGATTAACAAAAATCTATTCTAAAAAAATATATAATAATATATAAATTCCTTGCAAATGGAATTCTTGGTTGGATTTGAACCTAGGACCTCAGAGTTGCTTGCCGCTATGCTACAAATAAATTTTTTTTCGCTTTATAAGACGCACTCGAAGATAAGATGCACCCCAGATTTTAGAGTAGAAATATTTTTCATCAGACCTCATATCAGACCCCTCATAAATTTCAGGACATCACATCAGACCCCAGATCAGCCCAGTGTGCCCCCATCAGACCTCAGAACAGCTCATTGTGCCCCCATCAGACCTCAGATCAGCCCAGTGTGCCCCCATCAGACCTCAGATCAGCCCAGTGTGCCCCCATCAGACCTCAGATCAGTCCATTGTGCCCCCATCAGACCTCAGAACAGCCCAGTGTGCCCCCATCAGACCTCAGATCAGCCCATTGTGCCCCCATCAGACCTCAGATCAGCCCAGTGTGCCCCCATCAGACCTCAGATCAGCCCAGTGTGCCCCGATCAGACCTCAGATCAGCCCAGTGTGCCCCCATCAGACCTCAGATCAGCCCATTGTGCCCCCATCGGACCTCAGATCAGCCCATTGTGCCCCCATCAGACCTCAGATCATCTTATTGTGCCCCCATCAGACCTCAGATCAGCCCAGTGTGCCCCCATCAGACCTCAGATCAGCCCATTGTGCCCCATCAGACCTCAGATGAGCTTATTGTGCCCCCATCAGCCCTCAGATCAGCCCAGTGTGCCCCGATCAGACCTCAGATCAGCCCAGTGTGCCCCCATCAGACCTCAGAACAGCCCATTGTGCCCCCATCAGACCTCAGATCAGCCCAGTGTGCCCCCATCAGACCTCAGAACAGCCCAGTGTGCCCCCATCAGACCTCAGATCAGCCCATTGTGCCCCCATCGGACCTCAGATCAGACCATTGTGCCCCATCAGACCTCAGATCATCTTATTGTGCCCCCATCAGACCGCAGAACAGCCCAGTGTGCCCAATCAGACCTCAGATCAGCCCAGTGTGCCCCCATCAGACCTCAGATCAGCCCATTGTGCCCCCATCAGACCTCAGATGAGCTTATTGTGCCCCCATCAGACCTCAGATCAGCCCATTGTGCCCCCATCGGACCTCAGATCAGACCATTGTGCCCCCATCAGACCTCAGAACAGCCCAGTGTGCCACCATCAGACTTCAGAACAGCCCATTGTGCCCCCATCAGACCTCAGATCAGACCATTGTGCCCCCATCAGACCTTAGATCAAGCCAGTGTGCCCCCATCAGACCTCAGATCGGCCCAGTGTGCCCCCATCAGACCTCAGAACAGCCCATTGTGCCCCCATCAGACCTCAGATCAGCCCAGTGTGCCCCCATCAGACCTCAGAACAGCCCAGTGTGCCACCATCAGACTTCAGAACAGCCCATTGTGCCCCCATCAGACCTCAGATCAGACCATTGTGCCCCCATCAGACCTTAGATCAAACCAGTGTGCCCCCATCAGACCTCAGATCAGCCCATTGTGCCCCCATCGGACCTCAGATCAGCCCATTGTGCCCCCATCAGACCTCAGATCATCTTATTGTGCCCCCATCAGACCTCAGAACAGCTCAGTGTGCCCCATCAGACCTCAGATCAGCCCAGTGTGCCCCCATCAGACCTCAGATCAGCCCAGTGTGCCCCATCAGACCTCAGATCAGCCCATTGTGCCCCCATCAGACCTCAGGTGAGCTTATTGTGCCCCCATCAGCCCTCAGATCAGCCCAGTGTGCCCCGATCAGACCTCAGATCAGCCCAGTTTGCCCCCATCAGACCTCAGAACAGCCCAGTGTGCCCCCATCAGACCTCAGAACAGCCCAGTGTGCCACCATCAGACTTCAGAACAGCCCATTGTGCCCCCATCAGACCTCAGATCAGACCATTGTGCCCCCATCAGACCTTAGATCAAACCAGTGTGCCCCCATCAGACCTCAGATCAGCTCACCCAGCCCCATAACAATAAAATAAAAACCTCTCTTACCTGTCCTGCACCACAGCTCCGCTCCAGGTCCGGCACTCCTCTGGCTTCTAAGGCCGGTGCTGCACTGTCACCTGACTGCGTGCAGAGTCAGGTCATAGTGCGCGCTGTACTTCACCCAGATTGAAATGTCAGTGGCAGGGCTTCCAACTAGGATTTCCCAATTGAATAATGTTAGCCCACACACACACTCGCAGCAAGGGTTGTACACTTCTTTGGTCTGCCTGGACACCAGATTTATTGTCAATTGATCATTTATGAGAGCAGCTGGGATACCAGCTTCTGCAACCTACGAATGTGCAGGATCTACCCAGCTGCAACCTCCATGGGCAAATGTGCTGCAGGATACCATACTGAACCTACGTGCCTCCATGTCCAACTGTATCTCATTTTGTATCAAGGCTAGAGATGGCCCAACAGGGACCTAGAGCCTCCTGTCAGTTGTACAGTTTACCACAATCAACCTATCCATTTGATCTAATACTGTAATCACTTACATTCACACATAGAAAGTTTCATTTGATTTCAACAACTCCTTCTTGGTGCACTATTTTTTTTCGGTCAGTGTGTGTACTCGCACTGTTTTCTCCTCTATACATACAGTAGGCTAGAAAATACTGTGTCCCATTATTTATTTTACTGAAGAAATAGAAGAGAAAAAAATGAGATGGTACATGAACACACATCACATATGCAATCCATTCTGCTCGTGTGAACACCATCTCATGGTACAGTTTTGATTTGTTTCTAGATGTGCTGTATTCAGTAGATACTGGATTTCAAAGCTGACTGGATGGATTTTCCCTACTGTGACAGCTGCTCACACTGAGAATTACCTCTGCTGGTCTTTTTCTTTTGTTGTGTCCATCGGTAACAGTGAAAATAAATCTTATTCAGCATATCTTGCTTCTTGTCTGCAGTCTGTTTTCCTCTGATTTATACTTCTGCATTTCCCAAGATCTTACAATCCCAAGATCTCTTTGAGACTTATGTTTACTGTAAAGAAGATGTGAAATAAACATCAGTAAGCGTAGGGTATAAAACTGTCCTAAGGGTCTCTAGGTGGTATTCTGCGAGTTATCCTCTTCTGCAATGAGTAGCAGGTAAGTAGAGGTTCTGCAGTATGTGATCCATGGGGAACATAATTGCTCAAACTTTTTATACAGTGCCTTGCGAAAGTATTTGCCCCCCTGGAACTTTTCAACCTTTTGCCACATTTCAGGCTTCAAACAAAAAGATATAACAGTTAAAATTTTTGGTGAAGAATCAAGTGGGTCACAATTGTCAAGTGGAACGAAATTTATTGGATCATTTAAACTTTTTTGTAATAATAAAACGAAAAGTGGGGCGTGCAAAAATATTCAGCCCCCTTGCATTAATACTTTGTTGCGCCACCTTTTGCTGCGAATACAGCTGCAAGTCGCTTGGGGTATGTCTCTATCAGTTTTGCACATCTAGATACTGAAATTATTGCCCATTCTTCCTTGCAAAACAGCTCTAGCTCTTTGAGGTTGGATGGAGAGCATTTGTGAACAGCAGTTTTCAGCTCTTTCCACATATTCTCAATTGGATTCAGGTCTGGACTTTGACTTGACCATTCTAAGACCTGGATACATTTATTTTTGAACCATTCCATTGTAGATTTTTCTTTATGTTTGGGGTCATTGTCTTGTTCTAAGATAAATCTCCATCCTAGTCTCAGGTCTTTTGCAGACTCCAACAGGTTTTCATCCAGAATGGTCCTGTATTTGGCTCCATCCATCTTCCCATCAATTTTAACCATCTTCCCTGTCCCTGCTGATGAAAAGCAGGCCCAAACCATGATGCTGCCACCACCATGTTTGACAGTGGGGGTGGTGTGTTCAGGGTGATGAGCTGTGTTGCTTTTACGCCAAACATATCGTTTTGCATTGTTTCCAGAAAATTTGATTTTGGTTCCATCTGACTAGAGCACCTTCTTCCACATGTTTGGTGTGTCTCCCAGGTGGCTTGTGGCAAACTGTAAACGAGACTTTTTATGGATATCTTTGAGAAATGGCTTTCTTCTTGCCACTCTTCCATAAAGGCCAGATTTGTGAAGTGTTAGACTGATTGTTGTCCTATGGACAGACTCTCCCACCTCAGCTGTAGATCTCTGCAGTTCATCCAGAGTGATCATGGGCCTCTTGGCTGCATCTCTGATCAGTCTTCTCCTTGTTTGAGATGAAAGTTTAGAGGGACGGCTGGGTCTTGGTAGATTTGCAGTGGTCTGATACTCCTTCCATTTCAATATGATCGCTTGCACAGTGCTCCTTGGGATGTTTAAAGCTTGGGAAATCTTTTGGTATCCAAATCCGGCTTTAAACTTCTCCACAACAGTATCACGGACCTGCCTGGTGTGTTCCTTGGTCTTCATGATGCAGAACCCTGAGACTATCACAGAGCAGGTGCATTTATACGGAGACTTGACTACACACAGGTGGATTCTATTTATCTTCATCAGTCATTTAGGACAACATTGGATCATTCAGAGATCCTCAATGAACTTCTGGAGTGAGTTTTCTGAACTGAAAGTAAATGGGCCGAATAATTTTGCACGCCCCACTTTTCAGTTTTATTATTACGAAAAAGTTTAAATGATCCAATAAATTTCGTTCCACTTCACAATTGTGACCCACTTGTTGTTGATTCTTCACCAAAAATTTAAAATGTTATATCTTTTTGTTTGAAGCCTGAAATGTGGCAAAAGGTTGAAAAGTTGCAGGGGGCCAAATACTTTCGCAAGGCACTGTAAGCGTGTTGGGTTAAGGCCGCAACTTTTTCTATATCGTGTATCTGGTCCACTTTACGTAGCCATTGGGGGAAAACTGGGCATGTTGTTATTCTCCACAATGGGGGAATAAGTATGTTTGCAGCTGCCAGTAAGAATGAGAGAAGGGATTTCCTCTGCACATGCTGTAGCAAGTCATCCCAGTTTAGGAAAATTAATTGAGTTGATAGTGTTGTTGTCATTGAGCATATGGACTTTACTGTGTCTAATACAGATGTCCAGTATGGTTTTAATTTAAGGCAAGACCACCAGATGTGCAGATAAGTCTTCTTCTCCATTTCACATCTCCAGCAGGTGTCAGGGATAGTAGGGTACCATAAGTTGGTTTTTACTGGTGTCACGTACCAACGAGTTACTATCTTGTAGGAATTCTCCTGTATCTTTATACAAGAGGATGGACCGTGAGAACGTTTGTAGATAGAGGAAACGGCTTCTGGTGAAAATTCAGTTCCCAGAGACTTATGTACGCTCTCTTTAGTGGTATATTTTTAGTGAGAATGAGATTATATAGTTTAGAGAGTTTTAATAGGTGTTTTCCGCTGAGCTATTAGAATCTCGAAGTTAGTCATCTGTCTGGTTAAGTCTCCTTTTTGTATATATTCATTGTATTGCTAATTTAAGCGTATTATATGTTAGGAAGTTCAATGTTTTCCCCTTCAACTCCTTGTTCACTTCATCTAAGGGTTTTATGGACCCACGTTCCATTATAATTTCCAATGGAATATCCAGGGTGTGGAGTTGATCTGAAGAGTGAACATGTTGCCGATTTAGATATAGAGATGGCAAATCTTTTATCCTGGTCAAAGGAGAAGGTGTTGGCAAGAGGTGAGCAGCTTGCGATTGCCATAAATGTGCCACTACTTGTTTTAGTTCGTTTTTAAATATTTTGGTATCCATATTACCCGATGATGACATTAAGTGGGCTCTAAGAGGTATTGGGGAGGTAGTTTCTTCTAGGGCTACATGTGTTTTGTCTGTTTCTGTTCTCATCCAGTGTATTGTTCTGGAGAGAGTCGCTGCAGAATAGTATAGGTAGGGATCTGGTACTCCTAGGCCTCCAAGCGTTTTGGGTAGTGATAGTGCCTGGAAGTTTAATCTGGGTCTTTTGTCTTTCCATATATATTTCGAGAACAACGCTTTAACCTTCACAAAGTAGGAGTTTTTTAGTAGTGGTAGGTAGTTTAGTTTGGTGAGATCAGACCAGCGTGAACTCAGTTTGATTCCTAAATACGTGATGTGACTTTTTGGCCACTTAAATGGGAAGGTGTTTTCAAGAGCAGATTGGTGATCTGGGGGAATGTTAATAATAGAATGTTAACGCTTCCGATTTATCTAGGTTAATTTTAAAATTTGATAGATGACCAAATTTTGAAAACATGTCTAGAACCTCAGGTATTTCCTTATCTGGGTTAGTCAGAATAAGTAGGAGGTCGTCTGCGAAGGCTGTCGCTTTGTGACTTACTGAGTTGACCACATATCCTATAATGTCAGGGTGTTGTCTTATACTCTGGATTAACGTTTCCATCACTAAGATGAATATCGAGGGGGAGGGGACAAAGGGCAGCCCTGCCGAGTCCCGTTCAGTATGTCGAATGGGTCTGACAATGTGCCATTAACTCGAATGCGCGCATATGGGTGTGTATACAGCTGAGATATATTGAAGTGAATTAAATGTATAGTCTATTCTTCCATTTGATTGTTGTGCCTAGGAGAAATGTGTAAAGTCCCTTTCTGTTGGATGTATGTGGCTCCATGTATCGATGAGTTGCACTAAGTGCAGAGATTTGAGCATTCTTGATAGAGCTTTTTTAGTTAATATCGACCCTCCAGTAGATGTGTCAATCTGCGGGTGTAAGGCAGCATTAAGGTCGACTCCTAGGAGAAAGGTTCCCTCTATGAAGGGTTTACAGGCTCATATTGTGTGTGAAAACCAGGTATCCTGGTTTTTATTTGGAGCGTATAGATTCCCTATTGTGATTAATGTGTTCGCTATCTTGCCCTAAATGAAAACATATCTCCCTTGGTCATCGATAAGGGAATCAATGTGCTGGAATGGTACGTGTTTGTTTAGAGCAATTGCTACTCCCCTTGATTTCCTAGAGGTTGAGAAAGAGTGAAACCACTGATTGTAAAACGACCTCTGAAAGTTGGGGGATTTGTAATAGCAATATGTCTGCTTTTAACTTTTTTAAGCTGAGCTAACACTTGGGAACGTTTAACGGGCGAATTAAGCCCTCTAATATTATAAGAGACAAAGGACAGAGTTTGTTCGTCACTTGTCATTTGTATGTCTGAAGATTATAATCTTATGTAGGAAATACGATCTTGGGTGTGAGTTGACCCGATGTATGGGGTTGAAAGGTGAGCTTTTTGTTGGGTTAGGGTTGCTTTTTAAAACCACAGCAATAACTGGTGGTGGTAGTGTTTGAACTGTGAGTGAAAATACACAAAAGTATAACATGCAATACATGAACAGTTAACATAACTGAAACTTGGAGGTACGGTCAGTCGCACCTATGTAGCATTATTGCTGAAATCAAGGGAACCTGTAAATAAAAGGTTAAGAGTAATACTCAGTAGATTAATTGAGAAGGAGAAGGAGCGTCACGGTGGGTCAGGTGGGGTCCTGGCAGCACTGCACTGTTGATGCTTTATCAGACTTTTTCTTGGATCTTTGGTTTTTTGGGCTTCTTGACTGTTTCCCAAAGAAGGAATCCCCAGTAAAGATGGTATCTTGATATTTGAGTGCGCTGATTCCAGTAATGGAGGTGGATCTAATGGAATATTCAGTTCTGCTGCAACTGAGATGACTTCTTCAGAAGTACGTGCTGTGTAGCTCTTCACATTTGCTGATATGGAGATGCCGAACGGAAACAGCCACCAAAAAACATGTTGTCTTTGACGAAGGGTATCTGTGAGTGGCTTCAGAATACGCTGTTTGGCGAGAGTGGATGGTGCCAAATCCTGGAATATAGTTATTTGGCTATTATTGTGGACAAGAGAGTCTGATAGTCTAGCCTTCTGTAGTATTTTCTCTTTTATACGGAAGTCAAGAAGTTTACTCACAACATCTCTGGGGGGTTCTGCAGGTTTGGGTTTTGGTCTCAAAGCCCTGTGTGCCCTCTCTATTACTAGTGATTGCTTGTCGGAATCATCCAGCAGGTTTGAGAATATTTCTGTGAGAGCAGATGTTATGTCTGGGGCCTCTACGGACTCTGGGACCCCTCTGATTCGTAGGTTGTTACGTCTGTTGCGATTTTCAAGATCTTCCATGTTAGCGTAAAGCTTATTTATGTGAGCTTCTTGTATTTGGAGGTTTGATGCAATCGCAGATGAGTGGTCTATAATGGATGCTTGTGACTGTTCAAGCGAGTCGATCCTGTGACCCAGGTGTTGTAAGTCTTGTTTAATCTCAGAGATATCTCTAGCGATGGGAGCTAGTGAGGAGGTCAGAAGATGAGAGATGAATGCTCTAGAAATTGGTCTGTTACTTTCTGAGCTATCTCCTCCATAGTTGCTCGCTGGGTCTGACTCTGAGGCCGCCATGTCTTTAAGTGTCTGTGATTTGAACTTCATCATATTGCTTTGTTTGGTTAGAAATGTATCCATATCAGGAGGTGAAGTAGTTTCAGTTATCTCTTGTTCCACCCTGGGTGTTTTGCGACCAATTTTTACTATAATGAGTCTCCAGAGGGCAGGTGGTGCTCTTGACGTCTCCTAGTAGAGGTGCTAGTCACTCGTGGTCTATTTAACTCCACAGGTTGTACAGAAGTTTGAAAAATTGCACCCTTCAAATCTTAAAAGAGGATTTGCGACAACCATGCAATGGAGGTCTAAAAAAAAAAATTGGGTCAATGGTCCTTTAGTGCTGGTATTGCAAGCTGACTTTCCGAGCCCTTTGAGAAGTAAGGATTCTTAGAAAAAAATTAAGGCTAGGCCTTTTGTAGAAAGTGGGCTAACGCTTAAGCAAGGGTGAATAGGCCAGGGCACAGAAGTCAATAAGTGCCAACAATTGAGGGACAATGTACTTCTTTTATTTGTCCTTCAGATGTAACTCTAGTGGTAGAGTGAGCCTCCTAAATATTAAAATAGGCTGCTTGCCGTTTCACCACCTCTGCAGTGGAGCTGGTAGGAATGTTGTAGGTCCCGTTTCAGTGGCGGGAATACCCCAAGATGGCTGCGAGGGCTTCATGGGCTCCTGTTCTTATGAGGCTAGAGTATCTTGAGTAAGTGAGCTGCAAACCCACAGTCAGTGTTGTGTGTTGTAATGCCCCTCTCAATCATAGATGATGCTCAAAATAAAGGATCAGGTTTTTTTTTCAGATCAGAAGAATGGAAAGCAAAATGGTCATGTGAACCAGACCTTATTCTAAACTTCCTGCTTATCATGGCATCTTAAGCTTTATCACGGTCATTTTTATTTTTTTTTTACAGGGGCCTTGCTGGCCACCATTGGGTACTTAAGGTACATTCTATTATGTGAAGGTGACTGAGCAATAAGTTGTATAGCTTGCCAGTTTCCTGCAAAGGTGTATTCATTTGTCTGTCCATGTACTGACTTATGCTTATCTCCTGGATATTGACCTTCTGTTACCTGAGCTGACTGTGCCTGACCTCTGTATTACCCCTCACTGCCTACTCTGACCTTGGACTGTTTAATGAATTGCTCTTACTTTGCCGGCCCTGACCTTAGCCTGTCCCTAACTACGATTTTTGCTTTTCCCTCAGTGCTGTGCTTTGGTGTCTCTGATCTTCCTGGGTCAACTGCTAATCATTTAGAGACTACTCCTGGAGGTAGCAGCCTGGTGGTTCCCTGAAGCAAAGTCCAGATCCCGGTATAGGGTTATAAAGCAGGAACACCAGGGGGCTGCCAGGATAATGCCCTTAGGATTAACTCAAAGTCAAATCTGTTGGTTGACACAGTGGTTCCATGCCCACGTCCATAACACTTACTCTGTCAGAACCCAGCTCAACTATGGCAAAATCTGGGGGCAACAAATACATCTGATGAGTCCATTTGTGACAAAAATATAGGAAAGTATGGTTTTCTAGATCAAAGATAGTAGCCAACATTTACTAATGCTGTTTAAAAGTTAGACAGCCCAAATTTAGACTAGGCAGTTATAAAATGTGCCACATTTATCACAGTAGTGATAGCTTACATCACACATGAAGTTAAAGAGGCTCTGTCACCAGGATCAACCCCATTAAACCAGGCATACTGGCTGGTAGAGCTTATCATGCTGATTAAAACTATACCTTTCTTTTGTCTGTATGATAAATAGCTGCAGAGAAATCAGCGTTTTTATTCATATGCAAATAAGCAATCAGAGAACTCAGAGGCGGGGTTGAATATTCTGAGCACTGTTATGTAACACCCCCTGTGCTCTGCACAGACCCCCCTCCCCTTGACTGACAGGGCTAGACAGCAGGTTGAGGGCAGAGCTGTGTGCTAGCATGTAAATATCACAGGGGGGCGGAGCCTGACCGCAGAGTGTGATGGCTGCATGAGTTAGCAGCTCCACACAATACACTGTAGCTGTACCACACTGAGATCTGCTTAGAAAGGTAATACACATATCACTGCTTTATTCACAGGCACAATATATGATTATACAGACACCAATAATGTGTATTACCTTATAATCATAAAAAACACCATGGATTATTATGAGGTGATGCTATAGCTTGGTGGGTAAGTAGTTGGTTTTGTATGTAGAGATCCCAGGTTTGAATCTTAAGACATTGATATTGCATTTTTTTTCTTCCACATGTATCCCATAAGAAAATTCTCTGTCTTTACTATATTTAGGAAGCTAATAAATATTACTGGTTTCTTTATAATCATATACCGTGTCTGTGAATAAACCAGTAATAAGTTTTAGCAAAAAACAAACAAAACACTTTTCTCAATATAGTAAGGCCCTATTATTATATATTATTATATAAATAAAATGGTTTTGAATAAATAAAAAAAACAGAAATAAAACATATATTTCTTCTGGGATTTGAACCTGCGATCTTTAGGTGTAGGGCAGACCACTAAACCACTAAGCTATAGCATCACTTCATGATAGCTTGTGTTGTTTTTATGCTGATAAGATAACACACATGATTGGTGTCTGTATACTCATGTATTGTGCCTGTGAATAAAGCATTGATATGTATTAGCTTTCTGAGCAGATCTCAGTGTGGTGCAGCTACAGTGTATGTGATATTTACTTGCTAGCCCTCAGCCTGCTGTCTAGAACTGTCAGTCAGTGGGAGGGGGCGTTACAGAGCACAGAGGGTTACATAGCAGTGCTCAGTATATTCAGCCCCACCTCTGAGTGCTCCAATTGCTCATTTGCATATGAATAAAAACGCAGATTTCTCTGCAGCTATTTATCATACAGACAAAAGAAAGGTACAGTTTTAATCAGCATGATTAGCTCTACCAGCCAGTATGCCTGGTTTAATAGGGTTGATCCTGGTGACAGAGCCTCTTTAAACACTTTTCTCATTACTTAAGGCCACAATGTTGCCCTTAAAAAATTATGCATGTCCTACTTTCTAGACCCTTTGGAAAGTGCCTAGCAAGGTGTAAGCACTGATTTTTCTGCCTCAAACCAAATAATAAATTTGTCTAAATTGATTTGCACCAAAAATAATGTGCAACTTACAGTATGCCACAAATGTGAAGCAAGGACCTGCATTGATTCTCTGAACTGTGAAGCACCATTGGCATTCTGAAATTTGACATTTAAGCATTTGCCTTGTGTTTTTGAAACATAATACATATCTCTTTTATATTTTAATGGCTCCTTTTTTATATACTTTTATTACCATCTGTTTAACTTGCTATTTTTTACTACAAATGGGAGACAAAATAGAACATAGTGAAATGTATTACTTCACTTAATGATGTACTTTGACTTTATAAAGGTTTAGACAAATTTTATTGATTATTCAGAAGTTATGAAAGTATTTTATGGTGAAAAAATAAACCTTAATTGTTTATCCTGTAAAACATTTTATATGACCATCATAGTGCACCAAATGAAGAGCTGTTTGTATTTCAGCAAATATGTATAACTCTATATAGCAAGCAATGTCCAGTGTCCTGAAAGCTGGTATATCGATACACACAAAGATGCAAGATTTATTTGCTCATTTTTTCCTGAACATTATATTTTACGTTCACGTTTCATTGGGAAAGCTTTTTGATATAATATATAATAATATATATTGCATCTAAAAAAAATAAAAAATAAAAAAATAAAAAGTTTCCACATCATAAGATGCACAGGACTAATACCACATTGTCTAAAGGTAAGGCCAAAAGTCAGGTATCCTGATGCAGTTTTGTGAGACGAAGTGAATTCAAAAGAGAGGAGGAGTCATATCTGTCCTTTATACTTTCTCTCCTTTTATGATCCCCTCCTGCTTTTGGCTTCCAAAACTGCATCAGGAAACCTGATTGTGTTGCTGTAACTTAAGGCAAATCCTCCTGCCCGGCTCCAGACCACATGCACTCTGCTTAAAATCCACCTTTAAAGGGATTCTGTCACCTCGTTTAAGCCTATAGAGCTGAGGACATGGGCTGCTAGATGGCCACTAGCCCGTCCACAATATACTTTTCCTATTGCTGTGTGTGTCTTTGTTTAGTCAGAAAAACGATTTTATTCATATGCTAATTTTGGTTATAAGGAGCCCAAGGGGCGGTTACCAATATTCCTGGATCCCAGCTGCGTCCACTGTGAAGGAGCCCAGCACCGCCCCCCATCCTCTCATCTCCTCCTTGCTCCCCCGACTTCACGCATTCAGAGCGCCGTCATCTCGCGCACGCGCAGTTCGTTCCCTGATGCTGATGCCAGCACAGGGAAAGAACAGTTTACCATCACTGACAAGCGGCGTACTCGCGCATGCGCGAGATTACGGCGCTCTGAATGCGTGAAGTCGGGGGAGCAAGGAGGAGATGAGAGGATGCGGGGCGGTGCTGGGCTCCTTCACAGTGGACGCAGCTGGGATCCAGGAATATTGGTAACCGCCCCTTGGGCTCCTTATAACCAGAATTAGCATATGAATAAAATCGTTTTTCTGACTAAACAAAGACACACACAGCAATAGGAAAAGTATATTGTGGACGGGCTAGTGGCCATCTAGCAGCCCATGTCCTCAGCTCTATAGGCTTAAACGAGGTGACAGAATCCCTTTAAAATTATTATCTTGAGTAAGTCAAATAAGGGGATTAGATGAGTCAAACTGTAAATATAACAGAAACTGAATCCTTCAAGTGAGTGGCTGCAGCAGACTTGTGACCAATAACAGGCCCCTGTCACTTGCAGATCGCTGGGAGCATTGGCACTGGAAAAGAGGACTTTTTTAATTTTTAAAGACACTCCTGGCTATTGGAGTCTGAATTATTCTGGACAACCCCTTTATTCTACCATCTATTTTACCTCCATTAGCTGTGCAGTAAAATGCAGTCTTTTCTATCCTGAAAGTAGAAATTTCGAGTTGGACAGAGGATAAAAAATAAGCACACCTTTCTTACAAGAAAAGCTATTCTTTGCACGTGTGCACCATTATTATCAATTGTTGGCTGCACATCTATTTGGTTCAGTGCTATTTAAAGCACACAGTGAGAAACTTTGCAGAGTGATATGCAGCAGCTGCTGGTATAGCGTAATGAGTAGTCATGATGTGTGATAGCTAGATACTGGATAGGTGAATGGTGGTCATCAATCGGTGCCCTACCTCAGGGCTTAGAGAGAGTCAGAGCAGCAGTAACACCTACAGCAGAGAAGGGTAGCCTGTACTTCACCCGCACCACTGTCCCTACCTACTTGGAATTGCAATACTTAACCCCCATACAGTCTTTATCATCCGTGGAACTATGGATAGCCAGGTCAGGAGGAACAGACCAGCCAACCTGCTGCAAGTAGAGAAATTCCTGTGCATAAAATGGTGTACCAGACTGTGTCTGTACAGTGTGTTGCAAACAGAGATACCATGACCTTTGTAGACATCTGTGCAAAGTGTGCATTAGTGTGCCACGAGAAGGTTTGCATGGCCTGTAAATATAGTGTGTGCGGTGAATGCCATGAGGAGAGTTGTCATTGTCTGTAACAAGCAGCATCAGCCATCATCATTGTTTCTAATGAGATGGAAACTTCTTGACAGGTTTTTCATCACCCATTAAAGCTGGTTGCAATGCCTTAAGCTCATCGCTAGAAAGGAGGGCATGCCAGGTGGAAATAGTAACACACTGTTTGAATATACACTCACCGGCCACTTTATTAGGTACACCATGCTAGTAACGGGTTGGACCCCCTTTTGCCTTCAGAACTGCCTCAATTCTTCGTGGCATAGATTCAACAAGGTGCTGGAAGCATTCCTCAGAGATTTTGGTCCATATTGACATGATGGCATCACACAGTTGCCGCAGATTTGTCGGCTGCACATCCATGATGCAAATCTCCCGTTCCACCACATCCCAAAGATGCTCTATTGGATTGAGATCTGGTTACTGTGGAGGCCATTTGAGTACAGTGAACTCATTGTCATGTTCAAGAAACCAGTCTGAGATGATTCCAGCTTTATGACATGGCGCATTATCCTGCTGAAAGTAGCCATCAGATGTTGGGTACATTGTGGTCATAAAGGGATGGACATGGTCAGCAACAATACTCAGGTAGGCTGTGGCGTTGCAACGATGCTCAATTGGTACCAAGGGGCCCAAAGAGTGCCAAGAAAATATTCCCCACACCATGACACCACCACCACCAGCTTGAACCGTTGATACAAGGCAGGATGGATCCATGCTTTCATGTTGTTGACACCAAATTCTGACCCTACCATCCGAATGTCGCAGCAGAAATCGAGACTCATCAGACCAGGCAACGTTTTTCCAATCTTCTACTGTCCAATTTCGATGAGCTTGTGCAAATTGTAGCCTCAGTTTCCTGTTCTTAGCTGAAAGGAGTGGCACCCGGTGTGGTCTTCTGCTGCTGTAGCCCTTCTGCCTCAAAGTTCGACGTACTGTGCGTTCAGAGATGCTCTTCTGCCTACCTTGGTTGTAACGGGTGGCAATTTGAGTCACTGTTGCCTTTCTATCAGCTCGAACCAGTCTGCCCATTCTCCTCTGACCTCTGGCATCAACAAGGCATTTCCGCCCACAGAACTGCCGCTCACTGGATGTTTTTTCTTTTTCGGACCATTCTCTGTAAACCCTAGAGATGGTTGTGCGTGAAAATCCCAGTAGATCAGCAGTTTCTGAAATACTCAGACCAGCCCTTCTGGCACCAACAACCATGCCACGTTCAAAGGCACTCAAATCACCTTTCTTCCTCATACTGATGCTCGGTTTGAACTGCAGGAGATTGTCTTGACCATGTCTACATGCCTAAATGCACTGAGTTGCCGCCATGTGATTGGCTGATTAGAAATTAAGTGTTAACGAGCAGTTGGACAGGTGTACCTAATAAAGTGGCCGGTGAGTGTACATTGCAATGTTGCATGTATTACTGTATGCTTTTTCATATTAGAAAGCTTCCAAAAAGTGTTCCTTATTGTGGGGAGTTGGAAAAAAGACAGTGGCTTGTTAGGACTAAGCATCCACAAATTAAGCCTCAATGGGGAGAGATCCCTGCCCCTTCTTATACACACACACGTTAATATCAGAAGAAAGAGTGGCTTGTTCTGCACAAGCGTCATAAAAGTATGCTTTAATAGATGGCAGAATGTCTGCCTATATTTATACACGCACAAGTGTTATGCCAAGTAAGGTATGGAACAATGCCGCCCTGTACTCCACCCTCACCTCTATCCCTACCTACTTGGACGATCCACACTAAATTGTGATCGCTGACTTGACAACGGTCCCTAACTTGACTAAGTGCAGGAGCGTGAATCTAGTGGGATAAAGGAGTAATCAGACAGAAAGAGGTCAGAACCAAACAGGCAAAACCAGGAGTGGATCAGAATCATAAAGCTAAGTCAAAATAAGTCTGAAAGGCTCAGTCTGGACCGAAACGTCGCAATCCCACATGGGTAAATAAAGACTTTCATTTTTTCACTTTTTTACTGGAGAGTGCTGCCTCTTTTTTCTTTTTTTTAAGTCAAAATCAGGCCAGAGAGAGATATATCAGAGAGATACAGAGAGATATATCAGAATAAACACAAGATACAAACACAGAGTCAAATAGCATACAGGGTCAGTGTTAGGTGATAATGTCAGAGGAATAATCAACAATCAGGAGCAATGTCAGGGACAATGCAAAAGTCATAATACCAGGAATCCAAACAATAATAATACACGTTAGTGAGTCTAAGAAGAAAAATATGTTTAAAAAGCCCTCTGACAGGAAACACATAACACCAGCGCCAAGCCTAATTGGCCTGGTGTCCCTGCTCCCCAATTAGGGCTGTTTGCTGTGGCAACTAAGTGAAGCAGGCAGCGGCAAAGCAGGGTAGTATGGTACATGACATGTCAGAAGAAAGAGTTGCTTGTTCTAAATGAGCCTGGAAAACATGATTCTTTTAATTGAGAGCAGCAGTACAGTGTGGAAGTGGAAAATGGTAGGGTAGTAGTGGCACGTGGCCGCAATAGTAGTACTAGCAGTACCACACTGCATGTAACAGATAAGGCAATAGATGTCTGTGAGGCTGTTTAGAGGTAGTAGTAGTAGTGATGGCTCTATAGCGGTAACGGAAATGAATAGGGGTAATGGAAGTGGCAGTAGTGGGATTAGCAACAGATAGTAGCAGCAGCAGCCATTCGGTACAGAACATGATGGTAAACAGGCAGACAGGGGCAGTGGCACTTTTAGGAAGGGAAGATCTATTCATCTGCCTCAGCCGGAGGTGTGTGAAAATGACTCATTCATTTTGATCAACTTATGTTTTGTCTCTGAGATGACACTGGAGGCTGGACAAGATGTAGACAGAGCAAACTGGGCCAGTTCTAGCCACTGTTCAACCTGCCTCCCCAGAATTCCATGGGGTTAGGGAACTGTGGGCCAGGGAGAGGCTACGGTCATTTATAAAAAGAGACAATCCTTAAACAATTTGTTTAGAAAAAAAATTGACAGCTTGGCAGAAGTATGAATATTATACAGCATAAGGCAATTTTGGTTAAGGAGTCAAAATGCGCAACTACGGACACCAGGCTAAAAGTCTCAGTGATAAGATTTTTTGTGGCAGGTAACATAGAGAAGTGTTCAATTTTAACCACTTCAGATCTGGGCCATTTACCCCCTTCCTGACCAGGCCTAATTTTGCAAATCTGACATGTGTCACTTCATGTGGTAATAACTTTGTAACGCTTTTACTTATCCAAGCGATTTTGAGATTGTTTTCTCGTGACACATTGTACTTCAAGTTAATGGTAAATTTGAGTCGATAAGTTTTAATTTTATTTATAAAAAAATCCAAGTTAACGAAAATTTGAAAAAAATCACTGTTTTCTAAATTTGAATCTCTCTGCTTTTAAGACAGATAGTGATACCCCATAAAATACTTTTTAATTTACATTCCCCATATGTCTACTTTACGTTGGCATCATTTTGGTAGTGTCATTTAATTTTTTTAGCACAGTAGAAGGTTTAGAATTTTAGATGCAATTTTTGCAAATTTGCAACATAAACTTTTTAAAGGACCAGTTCAGTTCTGAAGTCAGTTTGTGGGCTTACATAATAGAAACCACCCATAAATTACCAAATTTTAGAAACTACACCCCTCAAACTATTCAAAACTGGTTTTAGAAATGTTAACCCTTTAAGTATTCCACAGGAATTAAAGCAAAATAGATGTGAAATTTCAAAATTTCACTTTTTTTTGCAGATTTTCCATATTAATTATTTTTTTCCTGTAACATATCAAAGGTTAACAACAAAACAAAACTCAATATTTATTCCCCGATTCTGCAGTTTGCAGAAACACCCCACATGTGGTCGTAAACTGTTATTTGGGGATACACCAGGGCTCAGAAGGGGAGGAGCAGCATCTGCAATTTTCTGTCATGGTTTTTAGGAGTGATAACTTTTTAATTTTTTTGTGGACTGAGCTGTGTGAGAGCTTATTTTTTTGCGGGACAAGCTGTGATTTTTATTGGCACCATTTTGGGGTACATCCGGCTTTCTGATCACTTTTTAATTTAATTTTTGGGAGGTTAACAAAAAAAAAAGCAGTTTAGGGGCATTTTTCTATATTTTTTTTACACCGTTCACTTAATGGGGTAGATCATGTGATATTTTTGTAGAGCCAGTTGTTACGGATGCAACGATACCAAATATGTCTATGTTTTATTTATTTATTTATTTTTACGTTTTACACAATAAGAGCATTTTTAGAAAAAAAATCATGTTTTTGTGTTGCAATTTTTTAAGAGCCATTTTTTTTTCATTTTTCTGGCTATGATCTTGTGTGGGGGCTCATTTTTTGCGGGATGAGGTGACGCTTTTATTGTCTACCATTTTGGGATGCATACGACTTTTTGATTGTTTGATATTATGTTTTTTGGTAGGTGAGGCGACAAAAAAAGCTGTTTTGGCATAATTTATATTAGATTTTTTTACGCAGTTCACTTGATGGGGTAGATCATCTGATATTTTTATAAAGCCGGTCGTTGCGGACGCGGTGATACCAAATATGTCTATTTTATTTATTTTTATTTGTAACATTTTTTTAATTACTTATTTGGGGGAAATAATTGTTTTATACGTGATTTTTTTTTTATAATACTCTATTTTTTTTTACATTTTTTTATTTTACACTTTGTGTCACCCCATAAGGTTATACAAGACCTCAGGGGGACATTTAACTTCACTTATTTATTTATTTATTTTTTTTTACACTTGATTTCTCCTGTAACTGGGGCTGACATAGTAGCCCCAGTTACAGGGGAAATACATCCCCAGAGAGGCTGTACAGCATAATACTATGCTGTACAGCCTCAGTGCAGGGCTGATCGGGTCTATGAGAGACCCGGCAGCTCCTGCACTCTCCCGGCCCCGGCGATCACGTGACCGCCGGGCCGGAACAGGAAGCCCAATAGCGCTTCCTGATCTGTACACAAAGCGCTCGGTGAGCGATGTGTATACAATGAGCTAGAAGGCAGGGATCCCTGGGAACGGTCCCTGCCTTTTTTTTGGGGTACACTGCTGTCACTGACAGCAGGTACCCCAGTGTGCAGCTGCACGATTAGCGTGCAGCTGCTATCTCTGAATGGACGTTCAGAAACGTCCATTCAGAGATACTTAACCATTTCCCGGACGTTTATATCCTATGGGCGGACGGGAAGTGCATAAAGAAGCGTGAAAATTGAAAATTTTGTACTATAAAACACACTGTGCGATAATGCGTCCTCTACCACCAATATAACGATGCAGTGTTGGTGGTTAAATTGCTTTCGAAATACTGTACATATGGCTTTAATGTCATTGGACTGGTTCAACAATTACATTTTTGTACTGTGCACTATGAAACACTGTGTGGTGCATTAATGCATCTGCTGCCACCAATATAATTATGCTGTGTGGTTGAAATTGTTGGTACCCTTCTGTTAAAGAAAGGGTCACTGAAATAACTTGAAATTAACATAAGTATTAATAAATAAAAAATTACTGAAAATCATCTAAAGAAAATAAGACATTGCTTTTGAATTGTTGAATAATTTGTAAAACAAACTAATGAAACTGGCCTGGACATAAATGATGGTACCCATAAGGCCCCTTTCACACGGGCGTCACGGATTCAGTCCGGATGCGTTCCAGAAAATCCGCACGCATCCGCACCAATCCGCATGCAATCGCAGTCAGTTTTAACTGCGATTGCATACGGTCGTTCAGCTTTTTCCGCGTGGGTGCACAGCGTTTTGATCGGTTTTTCACGCGCGTGATAAAAAACTGAATGTTTACAAATAACATCTCTTAGCAACCATCAGTGAATCACGCAGACCCATTTACTTCAATGGAGCCAGGGCTGCGTAAAAAACGCAGAATATAGAACATGCTGCGATTTTCACGCAACTGCGAACTGATGCGTGAAAAACATCGCTCATGTGAAAAGCCCCATTGAAATGAATCGGTCAGGATTCAGTGCGGAAATCTCGCCCATGTGAAAGGGGCCTAACTTACTATTTTGTTGCACAACCTTTTGAAGCATTCAAGCGATTTCTTTAACTCTCAATTAGTGTTGAGTGAATCAAAGTAAAACAAATTGACTTCAATACACATTTCAGGAAAAATTTGATTTACCACAAAGCCAAATTTCCTAGGGCTTTGTGCTAATGAATCAATTTTTTCTGAAATGGTGGTAAAAAAAAATACGTATTCACATCATCCATTTGCTCGTGGAGAGGCCATCGCGGCCATCTTGATTGAAGAAAACATGTGAAATCTCGGCAGTGAGCGTGTGACATCACCACTTAATCATTATCGTGCGCAAAAGCCCGGGAAGAAAGCGGTCACCTGACCTAGTGGGCAGGGCTTGCTCTGATTGGCTCAGACTCAGTAAGCCAGTGACACATCACTTCTGCTGCGACTGCTGAGACGAGCAGAAGCACTGTGTGTAAAGTTCTGAGACTCTGAGACCTGTTTTGTGAAAATTGGGGTGTAATTGGGAATCCATATTACACATATCAGAGATACTACAGGGCAAGTGCAGGGCCAGTTCAGGGCTAGTAATTAATCAGGCAGGGAGAGAGAGAGAGAGACAGGGAGAGATAGGGAGATACAGGGACAAAGACCAGCTGCAAGGCCACAGAGTGAATTGAAAAATGTCTGGAATGGATAAGCAAAAGGGGTCCAGTTCCAGCCAGACCTCTAAAAAAAAGGAGAAGATGGCACAGGGCTGAAGTGCCAAAGGACCTGTAGCCGGAGCATCTACTAGAAGTATTTGCAATACTTGGCCGTTTTTCCACCAGGCTAACCCACCAAGGCGCAAAAATGTAGTGGAGGAGAAAGTAGATGAGGTAGTGGAGTGGATGGCACGCTCATCTCAGTCTCAGCCGGATGATCTGCTGTCATCTGCTGATACAGTATCCATATGAAGCCAGGGGTCAGACTCAGAGCGTTCCTGCTCCACCATTCCTCTCCAGCAAAGCCTGTAATTTTTGTACGCAATTTGTACGCTTATGCGTACGTGTTCAAAGAGGTTGTGTACCGTTTTACCTGAACTTTTGTTATTAGTGCACGAATGTTCACTAAAAGCCATATAATTACGTATATTTTGTACACAAATTCAACGAATCTATTCGTCGAATATAGGTATCTTAGGAAAAGTTCGGCGAATATTCGGCAAATAAAATTTTGCATGATTCGCTCATCCTATTCATGACAAATCAAAATTCTTTGTGAAGCAGCCAAATCTAATTTTTGCAAACTTATCTCATCTCTACAATCAATGAGACTTCTACACCTGTCCACAGGCATTTTGGCCTACTCCTTGTGAGTTAACTGCTCCAGCTGTCTCAGGTTTGAATGGTGCTTTCTTCAGACTCCATGTTTCAGCTCCTTCCACAGATGTTCAATAGGATTTAGATCAGGGCTCATAAAAGATCACTTAAGAATAGTCCAATGTTTTGCTCTTAGCCATTTTTGGATGTTTTAGCCATGTGTTCTGGGCTATTATCCTGTTGGAGGACCCATGACTTGCGACTGAGACCAGGCTTTCTGACTCTGGTCAGCACATTTTGCTCCAGAATTCCTTGATAATCTTGAGATTTAATTGTACCCCTCACAGATTCAAGACACCCTGTGTCAGATTTAGCAACGCAGCCCCATAACATAACTGAGCTCCCTCCATGTTTTACAGTAGGTACCATGTTCTTTTCTTTGTATGCTTAATTTTTGCATCCATGAACGCAAAGCTGATGTAACTTTCCAAAAAGCTCCATCTTTGTATCACCTGTCCAAAGGACATTCTCCCAGAAGCTTTGTGGCTTATTTATGCATTTTAAATAAGGCACTTGTTGGTATTTTCTGATATATTAAATAAAAGTTTTGTTTTAGTGGTGATGGTCTGTGATATATACTTCCTTAATCCAACTCTATATAATTATCTGGCTGTCTGACGGTCTACAGGTCAGGGCTGTGACTTTGTCGGCGGATTGGATGGCTGCATGGCATTATGGGTGATCTCACATTCCCGGGATTCTTACTTTCACTTTGTAACACGTGCAGACGGTCTTTAAGGAAATACTGATTCATTACCACTCAGCACAAGGAAATTCTGATTCATTGTGAATCTAAGCTTTCCCTTTCAGTGACCATTGTGGGTTTTTCTTTCTTTAACAAAAGGGTATCAACAATTTTGTCTATATGTGTATGCGTTTAATATCGCTGGACTGGTTCAAATATTACATTTTTGTACTATACTGTGATGCAATAATGCGCCCGCTACCATCAATATAACAATGCAGTGTTGGTGGTGAAATTTCTTTGAACTCTGCGTCTAATATCACTGGTATAAAATGGCATTATTGCTGTAAAAGGTTTTTTATATAATGCAATGTGTTTCACAACTCATACATATGTATGCATTTAATAACACATGCGTATATGTATAATAACACAGATGGTTATAATGCACTGAAAAAAATGTGCAATTGCTCAACTTTTGCAGCAGAATGCTATTGGTGTGCTGTGTGTGCTGGCAATAGAAACTTTAGATTTTGGGAAAAAAAGCTGTTCATATACATTTTCTTGCATGGGGCAGTTATTGTAATGTATAATGGCTAGGCTGAATTGCTACATTAGACAGTATGGCCATTCTACTGTCACCAACTTCCTCAAAGCTTTCCCTCAAAGCTTCCCTTGATCAAATTACCTAAAAACTACACATACTGCCACACATACTCCTTCCAGGCTAGAGACTGAACACACCATGGCACTTCTGCAAATTCAGCTAGGCAATACTCCCTGCCTTATGGGATGTCTGTCAGCCTGTGAGCCAATCATGTGCAAGCCCTCTCCCCACTTCATTCTAGTATCAGGTAATTATTTGTCTTTCTCCTCCCTCATGGATTTTCACCACCAAAATTAACAATAAAATGGCACTGGGTGCTGTTTTCATGCAATTCATCCAAAGATAGTCACAAAACCTTTGAATTTGTTTGGAGGATAAATTTTTGTGACGTTTGTAACTAATCCGATTAGTTTAGATTCAATTCGCTCATCTTTATGTTAACATTTTATATTTATTAACATTTTACTTATGTATTGCAGTGCATTATACCTAGCAGCTTTATACTGACAGAGACCATATCAGAGACAGGTCCCAATAGGTTTCCACTGTGGACCCAGAGTCCATTTTTAGATCTCCATGGCAACCATAAGTGCATAGTCATGTTGCATGAGGAGGGGATAGGATGGAGTATAGATGGACCCCAAGTCCCTTTGACAGTGCTATTAAGGGATCTTTTCCACCGCATGGTGTTTTTGCAGCACTGCAGGATAATCCCTGAAAGGGTGTCCCATGTGGGCACACCCATTCAGGGCTAGAGACCTGGCTTTAGCAACCAGGTTCAGATCAATTTCCAAACCCAGCTATTTACTCCTTAGATGCCATTGCCAATAGAGTCACCAGGACCTGTGCTTGTGATCAGCTGATCTGTGGGAAAATGGGTTTTCCTTAGTAAAAAACACTACAGAAAAATGCATATCTAAATAGTATAATATATCCATAAATGGAATAAAAATTAAAAAAAAAAATCACAAAATTGTTTTAGTCAACTTGTCACAACTATAGATGAGCGAACCCGAACTTTGCGAGTTCAGGTACCCAGACCCGAACCAGGACTTTTACACTAAAGCTCGGGTTCGGGTTGTGTTCGGGTGATTTTATTTTTTTTCCGTTATAACATGGTATTTAGGTCCTTCTATCTTCATTCAACAGGACCTGCAATGATGTCACCGTGCTTACCTGGTCCTTACTGGTGAGCATGGTGATGTCATCGCAGGTCCTCCAGAAAGAAGAAAGAAGAGGATACCGGCTGCATGATCAAGTGGATGAGGTGAGGTTTTTTTATTAGTATTATTTTATTTAGCATTCTGTCTTAAGAATGCCATTATTTTCCATTATAACCATGTTATAACGGAAAATAATAAAGTGAAGTTCGGGTCCCCATTGACTTTAATGGGGTCCGGGTACGGGGTGAAGTTTGGCGCACCCGAACTTCCATGTGTTCGCTCATCCCTAGTCACAACTACTGTGGCACAATTTTATAAAATTAGCATGTTCTGGAATCTAAATATTCTGATTAAAATAATTTCATAGGGAACCCTTATTATGATTACTGTTCAAATTGCAGTATATAATGGTCTTCTAGTGGGGTGGACTTCTACAAGGCCAATATACATACATTATATTGGAACTGAAAATCTGTCAGAGAGAAATCTGGTCAATATCATGGGCAGTCTTCTCGAAAATATAAGTTCTAGGGCAGTGATGGCGAACCTTTTACAGACTGAGTGCCCAAGCTGCAACCTAAAACCCACTTATTTATTGCAAAGTACCAACACGCCAATTTACCCTGAATACTGCAGTCCAATATAGTATATCTTCCATATACTTTATCATTTATCTATAATAACCTGCCTACATTCAATGTGCTGCCTCTGCTGTACATATTGATACACCATAGAATTTTTCCAGGGTACGGGTGCCCACAGAGAGGGCTCTAAGTGCCACCTCTGGCACCTGTCCATAGGAGATGATTCATTATAGATACCTATTATATCATTTCAATCCAATCAGGTGTATGAGGAAACGGCGCTCACAGTGCACATGTGCCGTCTCCCATCTCTCTTCCTGTTCATCGCTGCTGTCTTTCACAAAGACCATAGACCACAGCAGCGGACAGGAAGAGAGACGGCACCTTCTCATACAGCTGATGGACGGGGGTGCCGGGTGTCGGACCCCTGCTGATCTGATATTGACCTATAATTAGGATAGGTCATCAATAGTAAAAGCCCAGACAACCCTTGTAAGGCCTTTCAGGCGTTGATCAGTTAAAAAAAAAAAAAAAAAATTGTACTTACCTTATCCAGCTGGCCAGCGTGGTGACATCATATGCCACTGCGCATGAAATTTTGCATGGGGTCTTCAAGCAATATGGCCGTGGTGGCCTCTTCGTGCTCAAATGGATGAGGTTAGTATAATTTTATTTTTTATTTTTACCGTCATTTCAGGGAAAATTTAATTAAAAAAATTAAAATAAAAAACCACGAAGAACATGAAATTCAGCGAATCCGAATTTTACTTCCAAAAATCCAATCGAAGTCTACTTCAGATACTTCGATTCATATAACTTATATTCTATGCTAAATGATGACTGACAATTATTGCATTCTACTTACTATCTAATATTTTATTTCTATTTGGAGAATAAAATATAAAGTGTCCTTGGTGTCAACAGATGCGTTCATTCTTTTTTTATGAGTTGCAAGTTAAACAGTAACAGAATGTTAAAATATGAGTATGTGCCATAGAGTGTTAAATCAACCTGTCATGAAAAGTAAAGACAACCACTAAGTGACAATAATATTCTTATTTTCTTTAATTTCTTTGACTTGATTTATATTCTGTCAGTTAAGTCAGAATGATTAACTAATTCAAGGCAGATGGGACCTTAGACACAAAGGGGACTTAAAACTTGCTGTCAAGTGTTGGTTACCTCATTCTTTAAAATGCAGAACTATTCATTGTGCTGAGCTTCACGCTACAATTCTATTTGATCAGTTTGTTTTGCTCTTATTTCTGAAATTCCCTGCTTGATTCTTTCTTTCTCTCGCTTTTTCAATTGTCCTTTGTTGATTGTTTTCTTTTATATGCTGTGCCGACTTTGTGCATTTCTCCTGGGTTAATGTGTTAGGATTGTTTGACTTTATATATCTTTTTATGCCAAGTAAATATTAATAAAATTGTTTTTGCACCACTTGCCAACCAAGAACAATTGTAATGGAGAAGGAAATATATATCAACATCTACAAATGTGGAATATTTGATATTGGTGTATGGAACCATTTCAGTGCCATAAATCTTAGTCAAGACCTTAAAGAGAAGGCTGTAGAATTTGATCTTTCCTATAAGACTTGAAGCTCAAAATTAGTGTGTCAGTTTGCAGCAGCCTTCATATTTGTTTTATTATTGTTGTGGTTAGATGGTGATGGATTGAATAGAAGTGATGAAAAAACACTCAACTTATCAAACATATCTAGTTTGTAATTAATTTTGAATTCACGTCTGCGCTGGTATTTCTTGTTATAGGAACAGAATTATGAAAATAACATCAGTATCAGATCCTTCATATGATGTACATCAATGGTTCTCAATGAATCCATTGAATTGGTGTCCGACTGGTTTCCGTCATAGGGTCTGTCCTCTTACCAGAACAAACAGCATGGCATACTGCACTATGTTTTCCTTGCTTTTTGATGGAATCTGTGACAGAAGCTCTTAATGTAACCTCTGATGCAGATGTCAACCTAGTCATATCAGTTGCTGAATTGCAAGTGTAAACCTATCCTTACAAAGCTACCCTACACAAGGGTTATTCTCTACTCTTGAAAATTGTCCCTGCAAAGCACCTGCAGGCAATTTAAACATATTTGTCTAGACAAATCATCTAGCTCAAGTTTTGCCAGCAGGACCTATCCTGTGATGGTTGAAGTCTGTACACTAGGCTCTATTCAAACTTTTATTAGGAAACCTGAAAGACTCATTAAGGCACATTTATCAAGACTGGCGTACCCATATGCTAGTCTTGATCTCCCCGCGCTGGTGTGAGAAGCACTTCATTTATTAAGAGGCAGATGCCTTCTAATAAATTAGTCACATCCATGCTATGCCGTGCACTAGAAACTGAAGTCTACACTAGCTAGGGGCTGGCATAGACTTCAGCTATAACTTACACCAGTTTCTGACAAAAGTTATTTTTAATCCAGTTATCATGAAGTCCTCCCTCATTCCCAAAGCGACAAGAAGTTAAAACAGTCAAAAATAATTGCGCAACTATGTCGTGCGCCATAATTTGCAACTTTTTTATGACACACTTCCACTTTACAATTTAGTAAACATCCCTCATTGTTTGTAAATGATGTGAAAATGGATTCTAGTAGATCATAGTGGATAGATGAAATAGAATGACTCCATAATATCCATCATGGATCTTGTAAAATCTGAAACCAATATGAACCAAATATCTGCCACATGAAATGTTTTATTTCTGCAGTTTATGACTACAGTCACACATCAGATTGCTTAGTACGTGTATGTGATGTATTAGCCTAATTATATAACAACAAAGAACATTTAAAATTCTGAATCATTTTTGGGAGAGGGGAAAATGGTTCTTTCAGTTTTATGTAAGTGAAGCTTAAGGCAACCCTCTGATTCTGGGGGAAAAAATGGCATAACAAGGATAATAGGATAAAGTACTGAACTTAATCCTATCACTGATTACAAGTTCCCACCGCATTCAAATGAAATGACTTCCAGTATATCTGACTACCCTAGGCACACTGTGATGTAGCAGCCTGAGATTCCCGTGGTTTATCAGAGAGCAGGGAGATCTGACCTACATTACTAAAGAATACTGTGCATAGTCTAAGGATTTGGTGGCTATTTTGGGTGAATGTACAGAGGATCTGGAATTGAAAGATTTTCAGTAAAATGAAAAAAGTATGTATTTTCCTGCTATGCATATAAAATTTTTATCTACAGCAACAGAGTTGCCCTAACTTTTTAATACTCTTTGTGTTTTCTCACCATTTTAAAGATATCTAATTGTTGTCAGTGAATGGGAATATGCTGTAGTTACAAACTGTAGTTAATAAGGTTGGAAAAAGATTCAAGCCCAACCTATAATCCTACCATGTTGATCCAGAGGAACGCAAAAAAAATAAACCCTATGAGACAGATGCCAAGCATTCCACATTAAGGGAGATGTATTCCTTCCCTACTTCAAATCTGGTAATTAAAATAAATTCTTGGATCTCCAGGAATTTAGCACCCATATGCAAACCATTAACTCATCATTAGTGTTGAGCGAACATGTTCAGCCGAATACACTATTTGGTCGAACATGGTGGTGCTCGGGTCCACGCGGTATTCGGCGCCATGCTCGAGTCCCCATCCCGCATGCTAATTAGCCAATTAGCATGCGGGGAGGTATGGCATTCAGTGTAATGCCAGTAGCCATGTTAGCTACTGGCATTGCATTGCACTGATTGGCTGGCCGGGAACGCGTCATCGGGTGCTATAAAGAACCCGGTGACATGTGACCCGGCCAGTGTTAGACAGGGAGAGCTGCATCAAGGAGGGTCAGAGAGTGTAGGGAGAGAAGCACGCTAGGCAGGGATAGAAAACGATCAGAAAAGACCCAAAATCCCTTTTAAGGGCTATTATATCTGGCACAAACCTTTTTTTGCTATATTTTAAGACTTTGAAGGTGTTTAAAATAGCGCTAGGTTGCGCGCCATTAAGCCTGCAGTACTTCTTTTTCGTCTTGCTGTATAACATTTGCGTATTGATAGAATTTCTATAGGCAGGGTTACTATCATTGTTCAAACGTCCATTGGGAAATACGTTTTTTTTTTTTTTTGGTGACAAAAAAACCCCCCAGGTGTGCTCTGCCAGTAACACTAGGTGCACAGCGTATTACAATCGTTCAAAAGTCTCTGTAGCTGACATGCGTATTTAATACTGTTCATTTAGGCCGCAGTTCCTCATTTGCTGCTGCAGTTCAATTTTCCCTAGGAGGGAATTAAACAATAGGGATAGTATTTGGGTAGGCAGAAAGATTGTCGCTGTTCCAAAAAGACCAAAGTCCATTGTGAAATACGTCTTTTTTTAAAAAAGTTTTTGAGTGGCCAAAAAACCCAGGTGTGCTCTGCCAGTAACGCTAGGTGCACAGCGTATTACAACCATTCAAAAGTCTCTGTAGCTGACATCTGTATTTAATACCGTTAATTTAGGCTGCAGTTCCTCATTTGCTGCTGCTCTATAACGTTACCGCATTCAGAATATTTGACATTCGTTTAAATTTTTCTGATCATACAGTTAATAAAAATCTGCAGTACTGTAGTTGTGACCAAGTTGCAGATATTGTAACCAAGTTGCATATATACTATACAATATGCGCAAGGCGAGCACTAAGGGACGGGGAAGTGGGCATGCTGCTGATGGTGAACGCAGAGGCCATGACTCTTGGCGCGGTGAAACTGTGCCTGCTGGCAGAGCCCAAGAAGCAAAGTCATCCAAAACTCCTAGCTTCATGTCACAGTTTGCAGGGCGGCGCAAGACGCAACTCTTGTCACCACAGCAGTGCGAGCAGGTAGTTGGTTGGATTTCAGCTGATAATGCTTCCAGTCGGGTTCAGCACCATCCCCTCTTCCACAAAGTCCAGTCTCAGTAGCCAAGAGTCTGGGCAACCACATCCTCACCCTGATCCTCCTTCCTCCCACCATGCAGAGTCTGGGCAAAGAAGAGATCCCACATTGGGATATTCCGAGGAGCTTTTTTCATCACCTTCCCTTGGCCTCGCCAAGGCTGCTTGAAGTGGGACATGAGGAGATATTATGCCCTGATTCCCAACCTATTGAGCAAACACAGTCTGAAGAAGATGACGGTGGGGAACGACAAGTATTTTCTCCCGAGGAGGATGATAATGAGACACAGTTGCCAATAAGTCAAGGACAATTAGTTTCAAGAGGTTGTGGATGAGGATGAGACACAGTTAAGTCAGGTTCTTGTTAGTTCACCATGTCAGGAGGAGGAGCAGAGTGAGGATGTGGAAGAGGTCAACCGACAACCAGGCCCTCAACTGTTCCCGGGAGCAGCCCCTTGCAGCAAACTCCCTTGCCAAGGGTTAGGTGTTCGGAACCTGTGCCATACCAAGATGAGCAGGGGCGTAAACACCAGCAACCTGACCAGGGGCGTAAACACCACCAACATGATCCGACACGTCAGCAAAGTACCCTAAAAGGTGGGCTGAATGCCTGGGCCCATGATCTGTGTCTGCAGGTCACACCACTGCCTCTTCTTCCCCTCTGTTACCTGCTGTTCAAGATGCAGGCCCAGATCCCTCCCGCCCTGCACCTTCGCAGGAAACATCAGCCACCACGTCCACTTCAATGTCCCAGCACAGCGTTCAAATGTCCTTACCACAGGAATTTGAACACAAGCGCAAATACCCTGCCACCCACCCACAGACCATAGCTCTAAACGCGCAACTTTCCAAGTTGCTGGCCCTGGAAATGTTGCCATTTAGGCTGGTGGACACCTAGGCCTTTCGCAGGCGGCACCTAGGCGGCTGTCCCTCGTTATGCAGTCCCCAGATGCCACTATTTTTCCTGGTGTGCTGTCCCTGCCTTACACCAGCATGTGTCCAGAAACATAACCCAGGCCCTGACAAACGCAGTTACTGGCAAGGTCCAACTTAACAACTGACACATGGACAAGCGCTTGTGGCCAGGGACGCTACATTTCCCTGATGGCACACTGGGTGAACGTTGTAGAGGCTGGAAGCGAGTCATCCTCTGGGATGGCCCAGGTGCTACCCATGCCGAGGATTGCGGGCCCTACTTCCATCCGGATTTCCGCTGCCACCTATAGTAGCGGCTGAAACCCCTCCTTCTCTTCCTCCACCTCCTCCTCCACTTCTTCCCATGCAGAATTGCCATCTTGCAGCACCACTCAGACTTCTGTCAGTAGCTGGAAGCAGTGTACCACAGCAGTTGGTAAGCGGCAACAGGCCGTGCTGAAGCTTTTTTGCCTGGGTGACAAACAGCACACCGCTGCAGAGCTGTGGCATGGCATAATTGAACAGGCTGAGCTGTGGCTCTCGCCAGTCAACCTATAGCCAGGCATAGTTGTATCCGTTAATGGCCGCAACTTGGTAGCGGCTTTGGAGCTGGCCAACCTCCTACACATACCATGCCAGGCCCATGTATTCAACTTAGTGGTTCAGCGGTTTCTGAAAACCTACCCCAATTTGCGTCAGCTACTGGTGAAGGTGCGTCGCCTGTGCGCCGATTTCCGCAAGTCACCGACAGCTTCAGCCGGCCTGGCAACCCTGCAGCAGCGCTTGCGGTTGCCGGCTCACTGACTGCTGTGCGACCTGAGCATGAGATGGAATTCCACCTTAAACATGTTGAGCAGGCTTTGTGAGCAGCAGAGAGCAGTAGTAGAACACCAAAGAAAAAGGGGGTAAGTATAAAGCTGTGTTTGCATGTTGGTATCTGCATTCAATGGAAGCCATTTTGGCATTGAAATGAAAGCACATGGAGCCTTCACTCCCTGAACTTTTTGGTGATACATAACAGGTAGTATTTAGTGTTAGGTCCCGTCTTACAGAGATCGCCTTGACGTTTGGCAGACGGGCTCAGATAATTTTGTACAAAATGTATTTGCCAAGAATGTCAATTTCATATAAAAAAAAAATTTTTTTATAAAAAAAAAATGTTTCTATTTTTTTTTGACATTTTTCAAATAAGCGTAGCATTAACACCAGAATACCTTCTACTACTATAGCATTGTTGTACTTGATTTGCTTTGCAGGGTGCTGTTGCATTGTATCTTTTTTCCTAGTAGTAGAACACCAGCTGCACCACTGTCGGCGCTTTTCTAGTCAGCTTCCGCTCTTCACAAGCGACGAGTGGGCATTGATGTCTGACCTCTGTGAGGTGTTACGCAACTTTGATGAATCTACACAGATGGTGAGCGGTGATAATGCCATTATCAGCGTAACCATCCCACTACTATGTCTACTAAAAAGCTTGCTGCTTACAATAAAGGCCGAAGCTCTGCGTGTGGAAGAGGTGGAAATGGGGGAAGACCTTACACAGGGTGATAGCCAGACCACCCTCGATTTGTCTTCTCAGCGCCAATTGGAGGAGGAGGAGGAGACGGTTTCCACCGCTACACAGGGTAGGCATACCACGTTTACACCATCTCTTCGGCGTGGATGGGCTGAAGAGGACAAAGAGGATGAAGAGGATATTGAGAGTCATGCTCCTGGTGGGGAGAGCGAAGCCTTGTCTGTTGGGACTCTGGCACACATGGCTGACTTCATGCTAGGCTGCCTTTCCCGTGACCCGCGCATTATACACATATTAGGCAACACAGATTACTGGTTGTTTACCCTTCTCGACCCCAACAAAGAGAACATCCCGTCTCTCATTCCTGTGGTGGAGAGGACAAGTAAAATGTTGCAATACCAGAAGGCCCTTGTCGAAAAATTGCTCCACAAATTTCCATCTGACAACGCTAGCGGCAGAGTACGTAGTTCCTTGGACACCCGAGGAGGGGAGACGAGTGGAACACACAGCAGTTCCAACAAAGGCAAGGCGACACTCTCCAAGGCCTAAGACAGTTTTATGACACCCCGCCAGCAGCCTCACCCTGATGAGTGGCCTAGTGTGACAAGGAGGGAAAAGTTTTGGAAGATGGTAAAGGAGTACGTAGCTGACCATGTCAACGTCCTCAGCGATCCCTCTGTGCCGTATAATTATTGGGTGTCTAAGCTGGACACGTGGCACGAACTGGCGCTCTATGCCCAGGAGATGCTGTTCTGCCCTGCCGCCAGCGTTTTGTCTGAGCGGGCATTTAGTGCTGCTGGGGGCATAATTACTGATAAGCGCATCCGCCTGTCAACTGACAAGTTGACGCTTATCAAAATGAACAAGGCCTGGATTGCCCCTGACTTCTGTACTCCACCAGAGGAAAGCGGCTTAACATGAAGAAACCTTAAATCAGGCTTTTAGGGTGTATTGAATATACTTTATTATCATGCACCCCTTCCTCTTCTCATCCTCTTCCTCCTCTTCCTCCATCATATGAAACAGCTTATTAGGCTGCCCTCGAAGTCCACCTACTGGGCCTGCACCCGAATTTGTTAGCCGCTGAGCTCACCAGCTGGGCCTGCAACATAATTTTTGGGCCTGTCAGCTCATCAGCAGGCACTCAACCATAATGTCAGCTTGGCATTAGCGTGTCACACTTAAATATTTTTAACGGTCTGCTCTTCAGCAGAATGTCACATGAAGAATATCATTTTTTCATCGGTCAGCTTGGCATTAACGTGTCACACTTAAATATTTTTAACGGTCTGCTCTTCTGCGGAATGTCACATCAAGAATATCATTATTTTGAACGGTCAGCTCGGCATTATCGTGTCACATTTGAAAATTTTTAACGGTCTGCTATGCAGGGGAATGTCAAATCAAGAATATCATTCTTTTGGACGGTCAGCTCGGCATTAGCGTGTCACACTTGAAAACTTAATGGTCTACTCTTCTGCGGAATGTCACATGAAGAATATCATTCTTTTGGACGGTCAGCTCAACGTTAGCGTGTCACACTTGAAAAATTGTAACGGTCTGCTCTTCAGCAGAATGTCACATCAAGAATATCATTTTTCGATGGTCAGCTTGGCATCAGCTTGTCACCCTTAAATTTGGAACAGTTTGATAAAGTGCGGTGGCAGCAGCATGTGTCCCTTAAATTTTTTTTACGGTCAGCTCGGCTGAGTGTCAAACTTAAATTTGGGACAGTTTGATAAAGTACGGTGGCAGCAGCATGGAGTCCGATTCCATTATTCAGAGCTCAAGTATTCAGTCAACCCGGCTTGGTTTGAACACTCAAATTTTTTAAGTAAACGATTCCGGCCCCCGGGACACAGAACGAACAGCATCGGGGAGGTACCGAGAGGCAGGGGCTCCAACAAGTGGTAGCTCACCTCCCTACAGACAGCCAACTTGATCCTAAGATCAAACTTCGAGCTTTTTAAGTGCAGGACATGGAATTACCGCGGAGAGCGAGAGTGGAATGGCCGACGCTGCACACGCCGCTGGGGGGGCCCCGGATAGCGAAAAAAGAAACAGTCGTCAGTGACTTTGAGCGGTGCGGTGGCAGCAGCAGCATGTGTCCCATAAATTTTTTGGACGGCAGCAGAGTCTCACTCTTAAATTTTTGGGATGGTCTGTGTAGCAGCAGCATGTCACCCCTATTGTTTTTGAGTGTCAGCAGCAGGCCATCAATCATAATTTTTCACGGGTGTGTCTGATGCCCTACTTTATGTGAAATAAAGGGTGTATTGGAGTGCCTGATCCTTGTAATTTTTGGTAGCCCTTTCCCTTAGTGCATAGGCTTTATGAGTGTCGGAGTCCCACAATTATACCACAATGTGAATGAGGCCCTCCTTTATATGATATACCTGTTGTATGGGAGTGCCTCATCCGTGTAATTTTTGGCAGCACTTGTGCTTAACGTACAAGTAAATATATGTTTCCTAACAATATTTCCTGTAAAATCGATGTTATCTTGGGTTTTTGGGGGGTATTTTTGTCATTCTGTAAAAGTGGCGTAATAGTTGGCCATCATCGTTAATAGCAGCGACTTCGCTGCATCCAGACATCCTCCCCATGCTTTTCCCTAACCATTTCTGTGGTGTTTCCACCAATTTCTGACGTTTCCCTATGGACCAGACACCCTCCACTCTGCAGAGCAGGGGGTGCCTGGTCTTCTCCCATTGACTTCCATTATACTCGGGTGCTCGGCCGAGCACTCGAGCACCACCTAGTGTTCAGCCAGAGCACCCGAGCATCGGGGTGCTCGATCATCACTACTTATCATTGAACACACAGGGTTGAGTAAAGCTAGATCAAGTAAGACTCTGAGTAGCATAGTGGTTAAACAGTTGTCCAAATTAAAGGCATGGACTCTGTTAGAATAATTTAAAAAAATGTATGCCCACAACATCAGAAACCACTCTGTTCCAGCACCACTGCACCTGTCCTCCCTGCTGCAGCCATGATGTCACTTTTTGATATCTCTCCAGTCAGTGCTGCCAGTGTCAGACTGTGCAGGGAAACACCCTCAACTAGTAACACTCAGATGAACCTATTGCATATTGTTGGTAATTCTTTCATAACATCTAGTAGACGAAAGTTGAGTTATATCAAAAAGAGGTGTCTTTTTAAATCTTCAATGGGGCTTTCGTGGAGTTAGACAGTGTAAAGATTCACCAAATTTGTCACTGTGGCTGGACAATAAATTTGGTGAAACTTTAGACTATCTAGTAGGGTTACTTTGTACTATAATTTTGCACCAAACTTCTAGCATATTTTTGGAGTACTATGTCACAACTCAAGCCATGTCCCCTTTTGACTAAGCCATGCCTACCTGCTTAGTGAGCAGCTTAAAATATCTACAAGACTTAGTAAATGTGGACCCAAGTTCTGGTTTAATTGGAACCATAATTCTGGTGATTTTTTATTAGTAAATCTGCCCATTCACTTTTTAAACATATCAGTCATAATTAAAAAAAAATTTGCTGGTGCAAGCCTCTACATGAATTTGTTGCATCTTCTGGAAACGTGTGTGTCAGGAAACCAGAATTTGCAGATTTGAGCTGTAGTTTATTCCAGTTTCTAACAGAAATTATAGTAAAACTGTAAAACCATGGAATACCATGCCCCCCGCTAAAAACCAACCAAAAAAACATAAAATGATTTTTCACAAATGTTTGCTGAAAGCACCACAAAAATTGGTTTTATCACCATTGATAGATTCCTCTTTCAAAGGGGTTTTCCAGGTATAAATGTTTCCCTTTTTCTGTGCTTCCTCTGCCAGGGCCTGCAACTTACTAATGCACTTTAGCTACATTTTGTGCCTCACTCTGGAGATCAGGAGAGTGGTCATGTGATTGTGCCCTCTGTGGAGACTATATTTCCTCTGACATCGCGATCAGGCCTCCAATGAGCCCCTCTTTCAGAATCCCCACCCGAATGTTCGTGATGTCACAACCATGTGATCTTGGAATGGGCTGGTCAATGCTCTCAATCCCCAAGCAGAGTGGGCAGAGTCCACTACTTGTCCTGGAAGTTTGGTTTCTAAACAATGGAGCCCAGAGAGAGCATGGAGATTGAAATGAATACTCATGTACAGTTGACAGGTATACCATTATTCTCTGTGGGAGACTACATGAGGTTAACACAATTAAATAACATTTTTTAGGATACTGCATAACCTCTTTAAATCTCAGGGAAATGCTTTTGTCCTTTACACTAAATACTCTATTTTTAACCTCAGCTACTTGGTCCCTAAGAAATCAGAGAAGGCCCTAACCCTCCTTTATGCATCTCATGGCAAAATGAAAAAATACTGAATCTGAAGGTAATAGCCCCCAACAGAGAATGTTTTCAATACAGATGACCGGGCAGATTATGGCTTCACTGGAGACCGGAAGTAGCTGAGATATCTGAGCACTGTAGGGCATAAGGTGATAATTGGAGATGAGCGAATGGAATCGGACGAAGTGGAATTCGATGCGAATTTCAGGAATTATTCGATTCACACTGATTTAGAATTTCCTGACGATTATAAAAATCTTCTTTGGAGAAAGCAACATGAGGGAGGGAGGGATCACCCCCAATCAGTAGCCAGACAGCCCTGTAATGTCACAGCCCAATAAATAGCCTCAGCCATCTTGGATTCAGCCATTTTCCAGTGAACTCAGTGCAGGGAGAGACATTTGCAGGCGCTAGGGCAGTGGTTCTCAACTCCAGTCCTCGGGACCCACCTGCCAGTCAGGATTTAGGAATATCCCACAGAATGAATACCTGTGGTAAGTCCTGATGGATGGACGCTAATTATATCAGCTGGTCTAAACTAAGGAAATCCTGAAAACCTGACTGGCAGGTGGGTCCCGAGGACTGGAGTTGAGAACCACTGCGCTAGGGAAACTGATAGAAAACCTCCTCAAAAGTACAAATTGCTGAATAGAAGTGTAGGGAAAGCATAGGAATTGAAGTATCGAAGCAGAACAGGCTTCTATTGGGGTGTTTTGAGACAGTACAGTGAACTTAGTGCAGGGAGAGACGTTTGCAGGCGCTAGGGCAAGTGTTACAAAACATCCTGAAAAGTACAAATTGCTGAATAGAAGTGTAGGGAAAGCTTAGGAATTGAAAGAAAGTATTGAAGCAGTACATGCTTCTATTGGGGTGTTTTGAGACAGTGTGAGATCTGGAAAGAAGTGCAACCACAGTTTAACAGGAAAAATTGTATTACACCTTGGTTTCAGTGACAGGGATTCAAAATAGCCATGCTACAGCTGCACATGTCAGGTTTGCCTCGGAAATTCTGGTTATTGGGGTTTTGTTAACCCTTGTCCGCTGTAGTTACATTTAGTACAGCACTTTTTTGTGGTTTTAGTGTTGGGGCTTATTAGCAGCCCTTTGTAGCGTGTATTATTCTCAAGAAAGAGTTTTAGTAGGCGTACAGCGCCAAAGTTCTGTATTTTAAAAGCAACTGGCATTTATTGCTGTTACCCAAAAAACATAATATTTGCTCCGTGTTGAAGTGAGACAATTACAGCCCATTGTAGCGTGTATTATTCTCAAGAAAAAGAGTTTTACTAGACGTACAGCGCCAAAGTTCTATCTAGTAAAGTGTTCTACCAGCTATTAGTGTTCTAAAAAAACCTATTATTCGCTCCGTGTTGAAGTGAGACAATTACAGCCCGTTGTAGCGTGTATTATTCTCAAGAAAAAGAGTTTTACTAGACGTACAGCGCCAAAGTTCTATCTAGTAAAGTGTTCTACCAGCTATTAGTGTTTTAAAAACACGTATTATTCGCTCTCTGTTGAAGTGAGACAATTACAGGCCGTTGTAGCGTGTATTATTCTCAAGAAAAAAGAGGTTTACTAGGCGTGTAGCGCCAAAGTTCTATATTTTAAAAGCTACTGGCATTTATTGCTGTTGACAAAAAACGTATTATTTGCTCCATGCTTAGTGAGACAATTACAGCCCGTTGTAGCGTGTATTATTCTCAAGAAAAAGAGTTTTACTAGGCGTACAGAGCCAAAGTTCTATCTAGTAAAGTGTTCTACTAGCTATTAGTGTTTTAAAAACACATATTATTCGCTCCGTGTTGAAGTGAGAGAATTAAAGACCGTTGTAGCGTGTTTTAAATTCCTTTTTATTTATTTGTTTAATCAAACAGCATGTCAGGCAGAGAAGTGACAGGCCCTGCACAGGGGAGTAGCAGAGGCCTAAGGCCCCTTTCACATGAGCGGAAGACTCGGACGTCTCCCACATTGTGTGCCGTGTACAGAACTGCTGGCACTGAACAGGGGTTACATAGCATTATACTGATTTATGATGCTATGTAACCCTTACAGTTCTGGAATGTGTTGGAAAATGCAGACAATGTTATCCAACACATTCCAAAGCTGTAAGGGTTACATAGCATCATAAATCAGTATAATGCTATGTAACCCCGTTCAGTGGTGGCAGTTCAGTACACTGCACATGATGCGGGAGACGTCCGAGTCTCCCGCTCCTGTGAAAGGGGCCTAAATGTTTCTGGCGCAGGCACAGGTCGCAACAGAGTAAGGGGGCGTGGCAGTAGGGGTAACATTGAGAGGCCAGAGCTCCCGGTGTCATCTAGCGGTCGGATCTTGACCAGCAACCCAGCGGTTCTTGAATGGTTGACTCGGTCTTCGACTTCGTCCCAAATTACTTCAGAGACCCCCAGCCAAATATCGGTGGGTTCGTCAGACACAACCCTTAGTTGGCATGGCCCGGGAGCAGGCCCTGTGCGCTCACCTGTCCTCAACCTGCCTCTGTCCTTTTCTGTTCCCTCAGCCAAAGAAGTAATGTATGCTATGGGCTCAGCTCCACTTTACAGCGAGGCCGAGCTACTAGAGGAGGGTCAGCAGCTACTGGAGGACAGTCAGCAGCTACTGGGCAGCCAAGATGTGGAGGAGACATCCGCAGCTTTCTCAGTTAGGCAGGCAAGTAGTGATGAGGAGAGTGGCGTGGGAGCTAGGGTTGCACGCGGTCAGGCTTCTGACCCACAGAGAGTCGAGGAGGACATCAGCGACGTGCAGAAACTACTCAATGATGATGAAGCCGATCGCACTTGGGAGCCGGGTGAATTAGGGCCTTCATCATCATCATCATCATCAGGAGAAGAGGCTGGCAACTTGCCCGTGAGGCAGCGATGGAGCCAGTAGGTCGCTAGCATTGCCGGAAGTCAGCAGGGTGGCAGCAGTGGGAGGTCGGGAGCCAAACATGCCCGAAGTAGACCACCCGCTTCGCAGGAGCCTACCGGGCCGGAAAGTAGTGGTGCAGAGGTTCAAGGGGGCAGTGGCGGTAGCAGCCAGCCAGTGAGGAGTGTTCAGGGTAAATTCACGTACTCGGCAGTGTGGCAGTTTTTCGTTAAGCCGCCGGGTGAAGTGAACCTAGCTATTTGTAGAATCTGTGAGCAAAAGGTGAAGCGTGGCCAGGGTGCCAATGTTGGCACCATGGCCCTGCGTTAACATATGCAGCATCACCATAAAGTGGCCTGGGAGAACCGTGGCTCCAGTGCGGTGGTCCAGCCTGCAGCAGCAGCATCCGCAGCATCAACCAGTAGCGCCCAACGGATTTCAGACAGTCAAGGCTCCACCACCTCAGCCGAAGGGAGCTGTCTGTCCTTCCCATCGTCTGATGCTCCTACTCCTCGTCAGTCATTCCGTCAGCAATCGATCAGCGAAGCCATTGCCAAGAGACAGCAGTATGCGTGTACACATCCAACGGAGCAGAAGCTGAACGTGCTCCTGGACAAGTTGCTGGTGCTGCAGTCCCTCCCTTTCCAAGTGGTAGACTCTGATTCTTTCAGAGAACTGATGGCTTGTGCCAAGCCGAGGTGGAGAGTTCCAAGCCGTCATTTCTTTGCCAAACAGGCAGTACCAGCCCTGCACAAATATGTAGAACATAAGGTGGGCCAGTCCTTGAGCCTGTCGGTGTCAGTTCACGGTAGCACCGACGTGTGGAGCTCTAATTACGGTCAGGGACAGTATATGTCCTTTAAGGCCCACTGGGTAAATGTGGTTCCTGCACAGCCACACCAGCAACTTGGCCAGGCCATGCCGCTTCCGCCTCCACGTTCTTATGCTGTCGCTCCTGCGACAATGTCTGCCTCCTCATCCTCCACCGTGTCCTCAGCCTCCACTCCCCTGTGTAACTTCGATGTCAGCCAGTGGCAGCTCATGCATGACACCTGCCGGTTGCTCATGCCCTTTAAGGAGGCCACTTTATTTATCAGTCGCCAGGACTACAGGATGAACAACGTCATTCCACTCATTCATATCCTGGAAAAGATGCTGTTAAATCTGGCTGGTCAGGGGACAGGAGTTGTGGCGACTACATCTCACGGCCACATGAGCCCTGTGGGGGCTGAACTGGAGGAGGAGGACATTGGAGCACAAAGAATGCCTAGAGAAATGAGTAGTTTCTCTGCCCAGGTGACAGGAGGGGAGGAGCAGGAGCAGCCAGCGGAGCTACGGGGTGATGAGGAAGAGGAGGCAGAGGACCCAGACACACTGTGGCAGTATGCAGTGGAGATGGAGGCAGGGAGTCCCTCCGAGTCACTTGCACAAATGGTGCATGCTCACTTGCTGATGCCACACATCTGATGCTCCTTCTCACTCCCACCATCGTCAGCGGGTAGTGTTATTGCCACCCACCTCCCCACACTGTTGTCTCGTCGTGCCACTCTATAGTCTGCTGATGCTGCTACTGCCTCCATAATGTCATCGTATCATTCTGTAGTCTGCCCATGCTGCTGTTGCTGCTTCTACTACTACTGCCTCCATAATGTCGTCATACTAATCTGTTGCCTCGAAATTGTACTTCCAGACATCTGATATTTGCTCAGTGAGCCTGTGGCTCGGAAATTAAACTTACAGACATGTGATATTTGCTCACTGGGCCTGTGAAAATTGTACTGGGCCTGTGAAAATTGTACTTAGACATTTGAGATTTTGGTGACACGGAAATTGTACTTACTGACATGTGATATTTGCTCACTGGGACTGTGACTCGGAAATTAAACTTACAGACATGTGATATTTGCTCACTGGGCCTGTGACTCGGAAATTTTACTTACAGACATTTGATATTTGCTCAGTGGGCCTCTGACTCGGAAATTAAACTTGCAGACATTTGAGATTTTGGAGACATGGAAATTATACTTACTGATGTGTGATATTGGCTCACTGGGACTGTGGCTCGGAAATTAAACTTACAGACATGTGATATTTGCTCACTGGGCTCTGAAATTGTACTTACTGACACTTTCAATCTTGTTGGGCCACTCTGTGACCTCCTAATTCTGCTACTACGGTTGCTGCTACTTCCACACTCTGTCATTGTGCCACTCTGTGGCCTCAAAATTTTACTACTGCTGCTGCCACTTCCACACTGTCATTGTGCCACTCTGTGGCCTCAAAATTTTACTACTACTGCTGCCACTTCCACACTCTGTCATTGTGCCTCTTTACTGCCACTGCCTACTCTACACTATTTTCATGCCACTCTGTCAAACCTTCTACAGTCTCAGGCAGGTCAAGTTGACAACGGTTGGGCCTCTGCACGGTTCTTTATAGCTGGCGCTAACATTGACCTGTAAGGCTTCAGACTTGAGTTATTTGGTGAGTTTTGGCTCCATAACTTCCCAAATACGTAAAGTGTGCAGCAATTCTAAGAGCGACGCCTGTTATCTGCGTGTCATACTGGCTCACAGTATTGTTTCACTACCACAGCAGACTCCCTATGCGTGTTACGGCAAGGCACTACACCACTGCACTACACAAGGCACTACACCACTATACAGGCTCTCTTCAGCCTGGAAGTAGCCGTTTTTTAACACTATTCGCCACAAATTTATTCGGATCGAACCAAATCTTTTCGGAAAATTCAGCGAACCAACCAAATTGAATTTTTGAAAAATTCGCTCATCTCTAGTGATAATATTATAGAGGTTCAGAAATTGGTATACTGTATATGAAAGATACTGTAAAATTGAAATGTGGATTTCTGGCTAGTGCTTCACTTTAATATTTCCCAGTATGTTCCATAATGTACTTTTCTGAATTTCCTTTAAATATGAAAAGGTCAGAAAATGAACTCTGAGAAAGAAAGATACAACCAATGAGGCTCTGTGACGAAGTGACTAGGGTTGCTAGCTTAAAATTAATATTAACAAGCTTCCATACCGGGGCAGCATCAAAAGTGATCTCCTATGAAAGTATCTTTTTTGGCATAACTTACTAAAGGTGACTCTACTTGTTAAAGATTTTTTCCCTCACCACAGTCCTTCCGACAGATGACTGTGATCCTGCATATTACAAGGCCCATCATCTTCAATTAATGCTCCGAAAGTGCGACCTCTGCACTGAATATTGAATATATTTCTCACACTGGGTAATTAGAGACTACATCAAGCCAGATTTATGTTTTGTCTAAAGTCCTTGCTGAGCTAATCCACTGGCTCGTACTACACCTGAAAGAAAGTGGTGTAAGGTATAATTAAATTACTCGATGTTTCCATGGCAACAGAAAGCAGAGCCCTGGTAGACAATGACCGAGGAGGTCTGCAATTCAGGTCAAAATGCTTTATTTTTTAGATGAATAACTTTACAATATTATTGCGGATATAGTTTTTAAGTCCATGATTCATGTGACAGAAAAGGGGGTTGTTTTAGTTAAAGTCCATCCTGACTATTTCTAAAATTGGCCAACTGTTACAATAGAGCTGCTGGAGTAAACTGGAAGACCTTTATAAAACTAAGTATTGTAAAATTTTATTTGGCTGCTTTGCCGAATTTTATAAAAAAAAACGTGCTTAATCACAAATTACTTTGTCACAAAGCGCATTTCTTTGTAAGCAATGGGTGCAATGACAGGAAGTATTGATTGCACCACTACCCATCATTGTACCCCTTAGATGCTGCGTTTGTACATGATCTCAGGCATCTGATAGCAATAATCTGGTGTAAATGTAAAAAAAATAAATAAATATCATACTTACCTGCTCCATTTGTTTGCGATGGGCCAGCCGCCACCGTCTTCCTTGAAGATCTGGCACAAAATTGCGTGCAGCCTGAGATGATACCATCACGCCAGACCACGGGATTTCAGACGAGATCTTCAAGCAAGATGGCAGCAGCTGGCGCATCATGAGCAAATGGAGGATGTAAGTAGAGATGAGCGAATCATCCAAAATTCGCTTCGCCGAATGTTCGTCAAATTTTTTAAAAGATTTGTACTTAATACAAAGCTATTTGTTCGAAGCTGGGTACAAATCATTCGTTGTTCTGTCGTCTTCTAGCGTATTATTGTCTAGGCCCGCACAAAGAACGAATATACAGTAAAAGTATGCTACTTAACTGTATTAGCGTACAAATTATCAGATGTGTAGCATTAGAGTACAAATTATATGATGCTTACATAGCGTTAGCGTACAAAGATTTCAGAAGAATCTTCCGAAGCGAATCTGAAAATATTCGGATTCTCTTCTGTTTAAAAAATTTCCAAGATTCGTATCGAATCTACGAAGCGGCGGATAAATTCGCTCATCTCTAGATGTAAGTATGTTTTTTTTTCTTTTTTTCCCCACTATTTCAGGTTTAATCGATTCGCTACAACATAGCACTAGGAAATTCGGCTTTGCAGCAAATCAAATTTATCCTGAACTTTAGAACGAAGTTCACTTCGTGGACTTTGATTCGCTCAACACTACTAATAACCTAAACCTAGTGAGTGCAAAATCATCAATGAGATGGATTGTAAGGAAATACTATGGTTACTGTCTAGAATCGCAAACATTGGTCATAGATCATCAGATCAGCCGTACGAAGAAAAGGCTCATGCAGTGCATCTGTGCTGTCTACCTTCTCTCTTCCTGCTCACCGTAGACATGCGGTGCTGGGTGTCGTACTCCCGACAATCTAATATTGATGACCTATCCTGATAGGTCATCAATATTAAAAGCCCCGAAAACTGCTTTATCCACTCCAGAGGGTTGGAAGCTAAGGTTACCACAAAGTTCTTCAGTAGGATCACAAAAAAATAAAATATATATGATAAACTCTATATTAAAGGGGTTATCCCAATATAAAAACATGAAGATCTGACATCTTACAGTACATGACAAGCTTTTCTTAGCAGAGCTAAAACCATCCTTGAACAAGTACCTCACAAGGATCCATAGATCTCTCAATTAATTGCTTCAATTGCTCTATTAGATTTATTCCAAGTGGGTGTGCCCTCACTGCTGTCTCTATCATGGCTCAGGATGTATGCCCTTTCTGCTATAGCTCTCTTCCTTTAATTGTCACAGTTTCTAACAGTAGATTCAGCTGTTGACAGCTCTAGGATTGAAATGAGCATGTGCGACCACCTCAGCGATGTTACTGAAGTGGACAGGAAAAGAAGGGGAAAAAACAGCAGGTGGTGCTATACAGATACATTTTAAATAACTCAGAGGCTACACTAAATTTGTAATTTACTTTACTTTAATTACTGTACAAAAGTATTCTGATCCAGATCCTGGTTTGAAAAATATTGAATATTTTTGGTGGGACAACCCCTTTAAACTGTCATATACACTGTCAAATATCTATAGTTATAAATGCAGTTATAATGTGAAGGCTCAGGGTAGACATATCCAATAGATCAGGGATGCCCAACCTGCGGCCCTCCAGCTGTTGCAAAACTACAACTCCCAACATGCCCTTATATCTGTAGTCTGTCTGGGCATGCTGGGAGTTGTAGTTTTGCAACAGCTGGAGGGCTGCAGGTTGGGCATCCCTACTATAGATCATTAAAAATTCCTACTGCTGAATTCTGTTTTAAACATTATTAAAATACATTACCATGTTATTTGCCATTTTCTCCACCAATGCTTTTTTTTATTATTATTATTTATGCATTCTGATTTTACTTTTCTGTTTGCCACAATTTCTTCCTGTTTCATATCAGAAATATTTTTTATTCAATTTGCTTTTTCTCTTTACTTATACATTAAACAAAAGTGAGTGACAGATGCACCAAAGGAGGGGAATTGATACAGTAAGCCTCTTTCCATGTAGCAGATGGAAGGGATCAGACAAACCATCACGTGCTTGTATTTTGTAACTATAGAGATACAAAGGGGGACATTTCTCAAGACCGTCGTTTTATGGGCCAGTCTTTATAGCCTCTGAGCTGCTGAAGGATATGACAAATGTACGTTGAGGAGCAGGCCTCACATGAATTTGTTGCACCCTCAGGCAGGCCGTGCAACACACCAAAATCTAAGGCAGCCAACCAGCTGCCATAGGTTTTTTTTTTCTTTTTTTTTAAATTAGGTTTTTTAGATTTTTATGCAACAAAACTGGTGTAACAAAAAGACAGATCTGTTTACATTTATGGCCTGCCCCTTCCTGCCCTCTCAACGCCCCCTTTTCAGAAGTGGTGTGAGGGCAAAAAAGTTGCAAATTTCACTGCCAGTATAGTGTGCAACGACATTTGTGACTTTTCACCACTTGAATTCTGGTATAAAAGACATACTAAATGCCCTCCAGAGTGTCTAAGGGTTCATTCACATCACCGTTTAGCTTTCCATTCTTTGGATCCATCAGAAGAAGAGAGAGGGAAAAAAGGATCCTATAAAAAAATGGATCCTGTTGCTTCAGTCGTCATCCATTTGAGCCATTTCCATCTGAGATCTGTTTTTTTAGATGGGGAAAAAAATTCCTGCATGCAATTTCCAATTAAAAAAACGGATCTCCGATGGAAATGACTCAAACGGATGACAACTAATGCAACAGGATGCATAACTGATGCAACAGGATCCGCTGTAGACCCAAAATGGTAGGAAACATTTCAAGACTTTACACAGTCGCTGGATATTCTGATTATTATAGAAGCACTGGAGCAACACAACATTGGTGTTAACAGCATAAATAGTCTTTTGTTGCTGTTACCTAGTTATGTTAAAGTGGAACATAAAACATGATAACATCAAAGTAGTTACAACTTGCTCTTTTCCAGAGAAACGGTATGCATAGGTCACAGTAGTTTATTAATAATACTCTATCAATATATGAGATACATGAAGTATATTGAAGCTATCATTAAAATTTATTGAAGTTTTTTTTTTTATTGCCAAGCTATAATTGCCTGTGATCAACTGCAACTTGATGTTGACCAGTACCAGGATCTATAATGTCGTTGAGGCATCAGAAATCCTGTCTTCTGTGTTAATTTCAATTGCTAGTTGTTGCATAGTATGGGACTAAGAGAACTAACAAAAAATTAAAAAAGGAGAGCACATGTGATTTATGTGTTCAAATGAAATTCACAAGTGCCACTTTATTGTCTTAAAGGAGTTCTCCAAGCAGTGGCGTAGCTAGAACTGACTGGGCCCCACAGCAAAGTTTTGTGCGGGCCCTCACGTGACCCTCCTGGCATCGCATTTGTTCATATGTAACAGTAGGTTCACATCACATTTTTTCCTATCCGTTTGATATTGATAAAAAAGGTACCATATACAAATATGCAGCACACCACGTTTTTGCATCCTGCAGAGTCCAGTACAAAAAAATGCATATGTTAACGTATATGCTGTTTTACAATGGAACTGTATGGTGAAAGGACGCCACCGTATGGATCAGTCTGAGGCATCTCTTAATGTATACATTTTTTGTATACATTAAACAGATGGGAAAAATGTGATGTGAAGCCGGCCTTAGTGCCAGAATAAGCAGCAGGACACAGCGGAGCAGAGAGGGGAGGCCGCCATGTACTGACAGAGCACAGCCCGGTCCTGGTAGTCAGGGGTGAGGACTGTGTTTCCCAAGGATCATTTATTTATTGGGAAATACAGGGCATCTATATACTATAAAGATATTAGCCCTACCCTAGAATCATAAGACAATTAGGGGGTCATTTATTAAAACAGAAATATACCTATACTAAGCGTATTTCTGACACAGATTATAGTGCCCAGGTCCTTTGCGCCACAATCTGCAACTTTTCCCCACTCATGCCAGGTCTAAAAAAGGTGGAGTGGGCAGAAAAGGGGATATAGTTATTGCCATACAGTTATTGGATAACACCATCATACAGTGACTGGATACTTCCATACAGTGATTGGATACAACCGCCATACAGTAATTGGATAACACCACCATACAGTCACTGGAAAACACTGCCATAAAGTGATTGCATAACACCACCATACAGTCACCGGATATCTCCATACAGTGACTGGATAATACAGCCATACAGACACCGGATAGCACTGTCATACAGGGATTGGCTAACACCGCCATACAGTGACCGGATAGCACTGTCATACAGGGACTGGCTAACGCCGCCATACACTAGATAACACCTCCATACAGTGACCGAATAAAAGGGTATAACAGGGCACAGTACACGGAATGACTAGAAGCACAGTACAGGGTATGGTAAGAGGGCACAATGCAGGGTATAAGGGAGCACAGTACGGGGTGGGGGGCACAGTCACATGACCCTGAGACATTAGAAGGACACCACCATAATGAGAGGCACAGGTGTGAGACAGGGGCCAGGGGCCCTGTATGGACAGGAGGGGTGGACACAGCAAGCAGGGGCGTAGCTATCAGGGAAGCAGGGGAAGCCACTGCTTCGGGGCCCCGAGGGCAGAAGGGGCCTGGGAGCAGTAGCAGGATACAGCCACAGAGGCCGGCTGCCACTATCCTTCTTACAAGCTCCTGTGCTGCGAGCTTCAGACACGCCCCCTCTTCACTCCAGCAGAGCAGGACCTGGCTTACCAGCCTTAGACACGCCCCCTCTACACAGGACTTGCTGCTGGAGGAAGAGAGAGACGGCAGGGCTGGAGAAGTCTGAAGAGATGCAGACAGTGGGTGAGTGAGTCTGCTGTGTGGGACAGGAGGGAGAATGTCAGAGAAGTCTTCCAGCTGCTGCTGGGGGCTGTAGTAGACCAGCAGCTTCATGCTATTGTTGTTTTACTGCTTCATAAAGCAGTCTGCCTCCATAACACCTGCACCCCTCCTCCCCCATATCCTGTCCTTCTTTTATCTCATCCTCATGGAGCCCCTGCTGTCTCCTTTCCTCCATCATGTATGGAGAGCTCCTGTTCCACCTTCCTTTCTCCTATTGCTGCCCTTCACAGACCTCCAGCCCCTACTTCTTGTATAAATCCCCCTCAGAGCCCCTTCCACCTACTTGCTATGCCCACCCTGTCCATCCAGAGCCCTGGCCCCTGTCTCACTCCTCTGCCTCTCATTATGGTGGTGTCCTTCTAATGTCTCAGGGTCATGTACTGCCCCCCCCCCACCCCGTACTCTGCTCCATTATACCCTGCATTGTGCCCTCTTAACATACCTTGTACTGTGCTCTTAGTCATTCACTGTACCGTGCCCTCTTACCATACCCCGTAAAGTGCCCCTAGTCATTCCCTGTAATGTGCCCTTTTATACCCTAGGTGTTATCTAGTGTATGGCGGCGTTAGCCAGTCCATGTATGACAGTACTATCCAGTCACTGTATGGAAGTGTTACCCAGTAAGAGGCCGTTCAGATGGCCATGGTATTGCGGATCCGCAAAAATGTGGATCTGCAATACCACGGATGCCGACCAGTGTGTGTTCCCACAATTTGCGTAACACACGGCCCGTCACATTCTATATGCCTATTCTTGTCCGCTGTGTACTGGCACTTATTCTGGCACTACGGCTGGGTTCACATCACATTTTTGCCATCAGTTTAAGGCTCCTTTCACACGTCCTGTTTTTCTTTCCTGATTCGATCCTGATCCTGATCTGGATCCATTCATTTCAATGGGTCCTGAAAAAATCAGGATCGAATCAGGAAAGAAAAACAGGACGTGTGAATTGAGCCTAATGTATACATTAACAGATGCCTCAGACTGATCTACACGGTGGCGTCCGTTCGCCATACAGTTCCATTGAAAAAAAAACATATATGTTAACGTATGCATTTCTTTTACTGGACTCTGCAGGATACAAAAACGTGGTGAGCTGCATATTTGTATATGATACCTTTTTTATCTATGTATACTTCAAACGGATAGGAAAAACGTGATGTGAACCCACTGTTACATATGAACAAATGCGATGCCAGGAGGGTCATGGGGGGGGGCCGTACAAAAATTTGCTGTGGGGCCCAGTCAGTTCTAGCTACGCCACTGACAGCAAGTAGGTGAAAGGGGCTTTGAGGGGGATTCATACTAGAAGTAGGGGCTGGAGGTCTGTGCAGGGCAGCAGTAGGAGAAAGGAAGGTGGAACAGGAGCTCTGGATAAATGAGGGAGGACAGGAGACAGAAGAGGATGAGATAAGAGAAGGACAGGATATGGGGGGGGGGCAGGTGTTATGAAGGCAGACTGCTTTATGAGGCAGTAAAACAACTGAATAGCATGAAGCTGCTGGTACACTACAACACCCAGCAGCAGCTTGACTTCCCTGCCATTCCCCCTCCTGTCCCACACAGCAGACTCACTCACCCACTGTCTGCCTCTCCACACACTTCTTCTCCAGCCCTGCCATCTCTTTCCTCCTACAGCAGCACGTCCTGTGTAGAGGGGGTGTGTCTATAGCTGGTAAGCCAGGTCCTGCTCTGCTGGAGTGAAGAGGGGGTGTGTCTGAAGCTCCGCAGCACAGGAGCTTGTAAGAAAGATATCGGCAGGCCTCTGTGCTGTATGCTGCTACTGCTCCCGGGCCCCTTCTGCCCTTGGGCCCCGAAGCAGTGGCTTCCCCTGCTTCCCCGATAGCTACGCCCCTGTCTCCAAGATTGGGAAAAAGTTTTCCCAACAGGAGGATGGGAAAATGATACGTACTATGCAGTACCTATCTAGTAAACCCCCCTGCTGTTCCAGAGCCTCAGCTCCAGTGCTTTTTGGTTGCAGTGATGACACCACATTGACAACACATGGCCACTGTAGCAAATTCTGCCATGTTCCTTGAAAACCCCTTTAACATGTTTCCACATTACAAGAGCAGTGTACAGAATAAGGTTAAAAAAAAAAAAACACTTCTTCCAAGAAAAACTCAATATAAGAAAGTACGAAAAATAAAACAGAGAACCAAGCAAATAGCTATGTTTGAAAGCTGGCAAAATTGTTACTTCTCAAACATAAAATCTCACATTTGTCCATCTGCTTGCTCAGAAGAACAGTTAGACAGCAGAGTGTGTCTGTTCTTTGTGCAAAGTATTATCTTTTCTCAAGACAATAATTTCAGAGAACATGCAAAAGAAAAGAGAAAAAAAACTTGTCAGCGCCTGCCAAACAATGACAGAATTGGTGTTGGCCCCAGCAGGATGCCTATTTAATGACAAGCGCAACATTGGTTGACTCAGATACAAATGCCAATAATACAATTTCTGTGCATCAAAGCAGAGTGAAACAAATTTCCACTGGTTGCTTAAAAAAAGGATAGCGAGAAATATTTCCTTCTTGGAGATGTTGTACAAGAAAACCTTATTAACCTGTATCGTAATCTTCAGAAATACATGAGGCTGGGAGAGCAGAGAATGAAGAGATGATTACACATGCTATAATTAAGGGTATAAGTACTGCAAAAGTTTGTATTATAAATGTCATAGAACAATCCCTACCTATGTGTCCTATTAGGGCCTACAGACATCATAGTGGAGGGTACCACCCTGGGACCTTCCATTATGAGCCAGAACAGAGAACGGTTCCGTAGGACTCATCTAGTGTTGATCGAATCAAAGTCAAATAATTGACTTCAATCCGAATTTCAGGAAAAATTCGATTCACTACAAAGCTAAATTTCCTCACGCTTCGTGGTAACAGATCTACTTTTCCTGTAATGGCGGTAAAAAAAAAACAAAAAAACCCAAAAACACCTCATCCATTTGCTTGCAGAGAGGACATAACGTCCATTAAGGTTGAAGAAACCAAGCAAAATATTGTGCGCTGTGATGACATCATCACTGATGATGTCACCCTAACCAGCCAACTCACTGACGTGTTGACGTCACACGTCACCGCGCATTAGATTTTACGTGGTTTCTTCAATCAAGATGGCTGCGATGGCCTCTCTGTGACCAAGTGGATGAGGTATGGTTTTATTTTTTATCTTTTACCACCCTTACAGGAATGTATTTTTTTTAACCCGCAATTAGCATGGACGTGGCATCAGAGGGGTTCAATGACGGGAGGGGGTCACCACGATACAATAGATACACACAATGGAATACGATCGATGACAAAGTAATTCATAAAGAGTCAACTTTTTTGTGAAATTGGCTCCCTATAATCCAGTCAGTGCCACACTGTCCATGAGGTAAGGTGAGCATTCTTCCTGTACTGCAGAGGGTGGCAAAATGATAAAAAGATGCTGCCCACTGAGTTTCTTACAATTTGTGATTTTCCAGGCTATGTATAAAATTGTGTCAAAACCCTCACAAATTTACCTTTAATTGCACAGAACCTTGTTGTTTCTGACATGGTTCTCCATCAAAATGCCTTTTATTTTAAAATTAGAGTTGAGCGAATCGAGTCCAATGAAGTGGAATTCGATCCAAATTTCAGGATAAATTTGATTCGCCGTGAAGCCGAATTTCCTAGTGCTTTGTGGTAGCAAAATAACCTGAAATAGTGTAAAAAAACAAAAAATAAAATCATATTTACCTCCTCCATTTTCTCGTGACCAGCTAGCCGCCACCATCTTAATTGAAAATCTTGGCCAAAATCCCATGTGTGGTGATGTATGACGTCACCACGCCGGCCGGCGTTAAGACGTAATCTCGGGCCACTCAAGATCTTCAAGCAAGATAGCGGCGGCCGGCCGGTCACGAGCAAATGGAGCAGGTAAAGATGATTAAAAATTTTTTCTGTTAATTTTACACTGTATTGTTACTCACAGATGTTGTGATCATGTATGAACGTGACATCTGAGGGGTGCAATGGTGGGGTGCGGGAGCAACTTACAAAAAAATGAAGTGAATTTTTTGCATGAAAAGAAAAAACTATGTGGCAGAGAGGCCTTTTAACCCCTCAGGCTCCAGGGCCTAAGTACCACTGCTACCTCTTTAACCCCTATAGCTATATCCCTGGAGTGTGATAATTTCTTAACATCTCTGTGCCTTCTTGTCATAAAATGAGTTTTTGCAAGCACAGCACAGTGGTGGAACTTTATTTCAGTTGAAAGACATCCCTTTATCTCTTCTATAATAAATTTTGCATTAGCATGATTAACAGATGCCATATCAAGAGCTTGAATTTATATTACCCAGTCATAATCTTTGCATAAGCGGACAATTGGGAAGTATTTATCACATGAATATTAAAGATGGTGCCTACTTTAGACAACTTCATTCCATATGCTGTATTAGGCATAGTTTCTGACCGAAACCTATCTCTGTTACCCTAACCAACACGCTTTTGCAATATATAGATACCCTATTGCTAAACAATTCCTTGTCAATAACAGTTGACTGTATGAAACAGTGACATTATTAGAAGATCTTGGGATCATAGCTCATCTGTAACTGGGCTTCCTATAACAACCATGTGCCATCTGGTATCTTCTTATGTGGTAGCTAGAGCCGAGCGGTACAGTGCTCGTTACGAGCACGTTCGCTCATCTCTAGTGGTAGCCTTTTCAGACACCAGGACCTGGATGGAACTGCTACCTTTGGACTCTCTATAGCTATGCCCCTGATACCGAGCCATGTGAAGGAAACAGACCTCTGTAGAAAGAAACAGAGGTTTTGCTAAAATGGACATCTCACCTTTTGTGCTTTTAACTTTTCTAATGGTTGACACGTCTTCCAGGGGCACAAACACACCATTCTTGGTAATATCCTTTGCACCAATTCTATAAACACCATTTATACCAATTACACATTTTGTTCAGTTTTAGCTTAAATTAGTGATGTGGAATTTTTTGAAAACATTTTATGCCATTGATATCAATGGATTTATGTAGCCCCATCTGTCAGCAGAATAATATTCCAAAATGTTGCAATTGTCTTGGCTCTCTTTGAGAAATCTGTATGGCCCAAGCTCTAGTTTATTCTGGGAATTCAAATTTGCCCTGGAATAAGCAGGTAAGAAGAGTTGGCAATCACGTAGAACATCATTGAGAGGGCAGGGGCGCAATGTATGGATTTCTTTTTTCTTGGGCTCCAGAGATTAGGGTTCACAAGCAGTTAGCCAGAGAAAAAAGAAAAGAAAACACTAGTATTGAGCGAGCATGCTCGGCCGAACTCGCTGTTCGGCCGAGCATGCATACGCTCGGGTCTGCTTGATGTTCGGCCGAACACCGAGAGTACTCGAGCGCAATGCTCGAGTCTCCTCCTCACACGTTTGTTCGCTGCTACGCATTAACGTACGCATCTTATAATTTGTACCCTAATGCTACGCATTGTTCGAGTCTCCCCGCACATTTGTTCGCTGGTACACATTAGCGTACGCATCTTATAATTTGTACGCTAAGATGCGGGGAGGGATCTTAGCTACTGGCATTACACTGATTGGCTGGCCGGGAGCGCGTGATCAGGTGCTATAAAGCACCCGGTCACGCGCTCCCTGCCACTGTTAGACAGGGAGAGCTGCCGCAAACAGGGAGAGATAGTGTAGGGAGAGATTGCCACGCTAGGCAGGGGTAGTATTAAGGACCCAAAAGCCCTTTTTTAAGGGCTACTTCTATATCTGCCTGCATTTTTTAATTTTCTTGTTTGGGGGGGTTAATATAAATAGAGCTAGGTGGCTTGGCATTAACGCCACCAGCGCAACTGCTGCATCTCTGTATACTATATACTGACTTTGCTATTATACCTGCTCCTAAGTCTGCAGTACCTCATTTGCGTCTTGCTGTGTAACTTTTGTGCAAGGAGGTACTTCTGTAGGGAAAGGATTTGGATAGGCAGGGCTAGTTCTGTTGAAAAGACACCAAAGTCCATAGTTCGTTTTTTTGTTTTTTTTTGTGTTAATTTTGGGGCAAATTAGGTTAAAAAAAGAACGCAAGTGTGCCTGAAACTAGCAGTATGTGCACAGCCTGTGCATTTTAGCCTTTCAGTTGTCTATATAGTTCACATCAGTTGTCACTGTTTCTACCGTTATTTTAAGCTGCAGTTCCTAATTTGCGTCTGCAGATAAATTGCCCAAGGAGGCACGTATACTGTAGGCATAGAATTTATCTAGACAGGGCTATTTTTGGTGTTCAAAAGACACCAAAGTCCATTGCTCTTTTTTTTGGGGGGTATTCATTTTGGGGCAAATTTGGGGGGGAAAAAACGCAAGTGTGCCTGACACTAGCAGTACGTGCACAGCCTGTGCATTATAGCCTTTCAGTTTTCTATATAGTTTACATCAGTTGTCACTGTTTCTACCGTTATTTTAAGCCGCAGTTCCTAATTTGCATCTGCAGATAAATTGACCAAGGAGGCACGTATACTGTAGGCATAGAAATTACCTAGGCAGGGCTATTTTTGGTGTTCAAAAGACACCAAAGTCCATAAATTCAATTTTTTTCTTTTTTTTGTGTTAAAGGGGTTATCCCACGAATAATGTAAAAAATGAAAATCGGACATCATTTAGGACATGACAACCTCTTTTTAACAAAGCTAGAACCAGTCCTGTACCTCACATGGATCCAGAGATCTCCCCATTCATTTCTGTGCTAGATTTATATCAAGCTAACAGCTCAGGGGAGTGTCTCCTCTGCTGCAGCTCAGGGGGCGTGTCCATGGTCTCCCTATCACAGCTAAGGAGACAGTTAAAAGTTGAAACTGAGCATGTGCGGCCTGCTCAGTGAATAGGTCAAAGAAATAAGAAATTAAGTGGTCCTATACAGATACATTTTACTGAATAATTCAGTAGCTGTACAAAATTTTTAATGACATGCAATTACAAAAGTATTCAGATCCAGGTGCTGGTTTGAAAACTGTAGAATATTTTTCGTGGGACAACCCCTTTAATTTTGGGGCAAATTTGGGGAAAAAAGAACGCAAGTGTGCCTGACACTAGCAGTACGTGCACAGCCTGTGCATTATAGCCTTACAGTTGTCTATATAGTTCACATCAGTTGTCACTGTTTCTACCGTTAATTTAGACGACAGTACCTGCGCTCTTTCTACTGGTTAACATTAGCGCATTCGACACAATTGACATTCTGTGAAATTTTTCTGATCAGACACGTAATAAAAATCTTCACTGCACATATATAAATATGCGCAAGACGAGCAGTAAGGGACGGGGAAGTGGGCGTCCTGCTGATGCTGCAGGCAGAGGCCATGGCTCTGGGCGCAGTGATACTGTGCCTGCTGGCAGAGCACAAGAAACTAAATCATCTAAAACTTCAAGCTTCTTTGCCCAGTGTCTCAAGACACAACTCCTGCAGCCACACCAGCACGAGCAGGTAGGATTGGATTGCAGGTGATAGTGCTTCCAGTCGGTAAAGCACCACCCTCTCTTCCATAAAGTCCTGTCTCAGTAGCCAAGAGACTGGGCAACCACATCCTCACCCTGATCCTCCTTGCTCCCACCATGCAGAATCTAGGCAAAGAAATGATCCCACAGTCGGTTATTCTGAGGAGCTTTTTCATCAACGTTGATTTGGGCATGTCGCCAAGCCCGCCTGAAGTGGCACATGAGGAGATATTGTGCCCTATTCTCAACCTCTTGATCATCCACAGTCTGAAGAAGATGAGGGTGGGGAAGGACAAGCATTTTCTCCCGAGGGGGATGATAATGATGATGATGAGACACAGTTGCCAATAAGTCAAAGGCAATTATCATCTAAAGAGGTTGATGATGAGGATGAGATGCAGTTAAGTCAGGTTCTCGTTCATTCACCATGTCAGGAGGAGGAGCAGAGTGAAGAAGTGGAAGAGGAGGTGGTGGACAATGAAATAGCTGACCAAACCTGGCAAGGTGGCAAGCCGAGCGAGGACAGCAGTACAGAGGGGCAGGGATCCGCAGCACCGCAACAGGCTGCAAGAGGTTGTGGGGTGGCAAGAGGGAGAAGGCAGGCCACGTTAACCAGGCCTGTGACTGTTCCTCGCAGCACACCCCAATCTCCCTTGCCAAAGGGTAGGTGTTCCGCAGTCTGGCGTTTTTTTGAGGAGAGTGCTGACGATAAAAGAATTGTCGTTTGCAACCTGTGCCGTACCAAGATGAGCAGGGGCATGAACACCAGCAACCTGACCACCACCAGCATGATACACCACATGAAAGCAAAACTCCCTAATAGGTGGGCCGAACGCCAGGGTCCACTACCTGTATCTGCAGGTCACACCCCTGCCTCTTCTTTCACTCAGTTACGTGCTGCCCAAGTCGCAGACCCAGATGCCTCCCGCCCTGCACCTGGACCGTCGCAGACACCCTCAGCCACCACGTCCACTACAGTGTCCCAGCACAGCGTTCAAATCTCCTTACCACAGGCATTTGAACGCAAGCCCAAATACCCTGCCTCCCACCTACAGGCCATAGCACTAAACGCGCAAATTTCAAAATTGCTGGCCCTGGAAATGTTGCCGTTTAGGCTGGTGGACAGCGAGGCTTTTCGCAGCCTGATGGCGGCGGCTGTCCCTCGATACGCAGTCCCCAGCCGCCACTATTTTTCACATTGTGCCGACCCAGCCTTACACCAGCATGTGTCCCGAAACATAACCCGTGCCCTGACCAACGCAGTTACGGGGAAGGTCCACTTAACAACTGACACATGAACAAGTGCTTGTCGCCAGGGACGCTACATTTCTCTGATGGCACACTGGGTGAACGTTGTGGAGGCTGGGAGAAAGTCGTCCCCTGGGGTGGCACAGGTGCTACCGACGCCAAGGATTGCAGGCCCTAGTTCCGTCCGTATTTCCGCCACCACCTACACTAGCGGCTGCAACCTCTCCTTCTCCTCCTCCGCTTCCTCCTCCATTTCCACTACAGAATTACAATCTTACAGCACCAGTCAGACTTCAGTGAGTAGCTGGAAGCAGTGTAGCACAGCAGTGGGGAAATGGCAACAGGCCTTGCTAAAGCTTATTTGCCTGGGTGACAAACAGCACACCGCCGCTGAGCTGTGGCAGGGCATAAGGGACCAGACTGAGCTGTGGCTCTCCCCACTCAACCTACAGTCAGGAATGGTTGTGTCTGATAATGGCCACAACTTGGTGGCAGCTTTGGAGCTGGGCAACCTCCCACACATACCATGTCAGGCCCATGTCTTCAACTTAGTGGTGCAGCGTTTTCTGAAAACCTACCCCCATTTTACCCCCATTTTACTCAGCTACTGGTGAAGGTGTGTCGCCTGTGTGCCCATTTCAGGAAATCACCTACAGTTTCTGCTGGCCTGGCAACGCTGCAGCAGCGCCTTCGCTTGCCAGCTCACCAACTGCTGTGCGACCTGAGCACACGCTGGAACACCACCTTCCACATGTTGGCCAGGCTATGTGAGCAGCAGAGAGCAGTAGTAGAATACCAGCTGCAACACGGTCGGCGCCTTTCAGGTCAGCTTCCGCTCTTCAGAAGCAACGAGTGGGCAATGATGTCTGACCTCTGTGAGGTTTTACGCAACTTTGATGAATCTACACAGATGGTGAGTGGCGATAATGCAATTATCAGCGTAACCATCCCACTTCTGTGTCTACTTAAAACCTCACTGCTCACAATAAAGGCGGACACTTTGCGCGTGGAAATGGGGGAACACCCTACACAGGGCAATAGCTAGACCACCCTCGGTTCGTCTTCTCAGCGCCAATTGGAGGAGAAGGAGGAGGAGGAGCATGAGACGGTTGCCACCGCTACACAGGTTAGTACCCAGACCAGATTTGCACCATCTCTTCGGCGTAAATGGGCCGATGAGGACGAGGATGAGGATGAGGAGGAGATTGAGGGTCATTCTCCTGGTGAGGAGAGTGAAGACTTGTTGTAAGGCTATGGAACTAAAGCCGAACTGGTGGTCAGCAAATGCTGCGTACCAGACACGCTTTGCGCAAACCGTCGCGCTCTGAACACCCTTGAGGGCCGGGGTACTCTTCACCCGCTTCCCGCAGGAAGAGGGGCTTATGCAGAGCCTTTCCCAGGTGCCAGTAGCGAGGCGGCTGGTGGCTGGGCACACCGACCACGGTTGGGCAAAAACTACCACAGGGTACTGGGAGATAAATGCAGTGTAATGGTTAGAGACAAGAGCAAGGTCAAAGCATAAACCAGGACACGAGAACCAGCAGAACACCAGTACCAAAGCTGAAGCAAATAACCAAAGAAAACCACTCACCAGCTTAGTTCAAGCACTGAAAGTAATTGAAATAATCAGCAATGTGTGAGAGCAAACAGCTAGTTTAAATAGCCCTCCTGGGATCACATGACATTGCTGACATCACACCCAATTTCCACCCTCAGGCCAAGGAAGCACAGGTGAGGACTGAGTGGGTGAAAATGAGAAAACCTCCCACCACCTCCCTGACTCAGGAGATAAAGTGGTTGTGGTTCTCTGGCAACAGCTGACGCTAGGAGCCCCGGCGTCCCGGGACCCCTGGCTAGCGTCAGCGCTGGGAATGACGGCGTCCCGTCTCCCAGCAATACCAGGACGTGTAGTGCGTCTCATAGAATGACGCGCACGCATGAAATGCGAACCCTTACTGGATGTGAACCCCGGGGTTGACACCCTGCCCCTCGTGGCCAGCGAGGAGCAAGCGATGCCACACCGAGGGGCCAGAGACCTGACACTTGTCTGTTGGGACTCTGGCGCACATGGCTGACTCCATTCTAGGCTGTCTTTCCTGTGACCCTCGCGTTATACACATATTAGGCAACACCGATTACTGGTTGTTCACCCTTCTTGACCCCCGCTACAAAGAGAACTTCTCATCTCTCATTCCTGTGGCAAAGAGGACAACTAAAATGGTGCAATACAAGAAGGCCCTTGTAGAAAAATTGCTCAAAAAATTTCCAGCTGAGAACACAGGCGGCAGAGTACGTAGTTCCTTGGCCACCCGAGGAGGGGAGACGAGTGGAACACACAGCAGTTCCAGCAAAGGCAAGGCGACACTCTCCAAGGTCTGGGACACTTTAATGACACCCTGCCAGCAGCCTCACCCTGATGAGCGGCCTAGTGTGACAAGGAGGGAAACATTTTGGAAGATGGTAAAGAAGTACGTAGCTGATCATGTCAACGTCCTCAGCGATCCCTCTGTGCCGTATAATTATTGGGTGTCTAAGCTGGACACGTGGCACGAACTGGCGCTCTACGCCTTGGAGTTGCTGGCCTGCCTTGCCGCCAGCGTTTTGTCTGAACGGGTATTTAGTGCCGCTGGGGGCATAATTACTGATAAGCGCATTCGCATGTCAACCGACAATGCTGGCAGGTTGACGCTTATCAAGATGAACAAGGCCTGGATTGCCCCTGACTTCGAAAGGAAAGCGGCTGAACACTTTCAGGGTGTATTGGATACACTGTTTTCTCATGTAGGCCCTCAACCATAATGTTTTCAAGGGTCTGCTCACCAGCAGGCCCTCAACCATAATTTTGTAAAGGGTCTGTTCACCAGCAGGCCCTCAACCATAATGTTTTTAAGGGTCTGTTTACCAGCAAGCTCTCAACCATAATGTTTTTAAGGGTCTGTTCACCAGCAGACCCTCAACCATAATGTTTTCAAGGGTCTGCTCACCAGCAGGCCCTCAACCATAATGTTTTCAAGGGTCTGCTCACCAGCAGCCCCTCAACCACAGTGTTTCCAATGGTCTGCTCACTAGCAGGCCCTCAACCATAATGTTTTCAAGGGTCTGCTTACCAGCAGGCCCTCAACCATAATGTTTTCAAGTGTCTGCTCACCAGCAGGCCCTCAACCATAATGTTTTCAACGGTCAGCCTGATGGACAAAACGGACAAAAATAGGAATGGACATACAGATGCGGACAGCACACAGTGTGCTGTCTGCTTTTTTTTGCTGACCCGTTTAAGTGAATGGGTCAGCATCTGAGCCGCAAAATATGTGGATCGGAGGCCACAAAAACAACTGTCCTGTAAATGTAGCCTGTATATTCTGTAGTGATATACGTAATGTTAGGAGGGAAAAGGTTAGGGTGAGAATTTGGCATGGGGGGGGTTTCAATTTTTGAATTGGCCGGCATAAAAACTAGGTGCACCACCGCTGAGGGGGGGGGGCAAGCTGAACTCTTGCACCAGGGCCCATGAGCCTTTAGCTATGCCCCTGGGTGCAAATGAAGAAAAATGAGGAAGACTTCCAATTATCACTAGAGATGAGCGAGCACTAAAATGCTCGAGTGCTCGTTATTCAAAGCAAACTTTTCCGGATGCTCGGGTGCTCGTTTCGAGTAACGAACCCCATTGAAGTCAATGGGAGACTCAAGCATTTTTTGCACGGGACCAAGGCTCTGCCTAGGGAAGGCTGGGTGAAAACCTGGAAACCTCAGAAAATGATGGAAACACCACGGAAATGGACAGGAAACAGCAGGGGCAGCATGCATGGATGCCCCTGAGGCTGCCTAATCCCACCATTACCCCAAATTCTCCTGCAACAGCCTGGTGGTTACCCTCATGGCAATTGTGCTCACCCAGACCAAGAAAGGCGAGGCACATGCCCATCACAGGTTAGGGAAGCACCCAACTAGGTGCAACAAAGGTCCATCACCCATGCCCATGCTGGCACTGCTCTCCTATCCCCAGCCACACGATGCAGGCATAAGCCTGAAACAGCATGGCGGTGACACCAACAAGTGACCAAGTTAGATGAGGTAGCAGGTAAGCCACCCAAAAATTTAGCCTGACGCAGCATGGCGGTGACAACAGAGTGACCGAGTTAGACTGAGGTAGCAGGAGGTGAAGCACGGATGGTAATTTGAAGGTGGAGGAGGAGGGGTTGGAGGAAGTGGCATAGTAATTCTGAGAAACCGTGAACGAGGTAGGCCCCGCAATCCTCCAAGTGGGCAGTACATGAGCGGCCCCAGGGTCAGACTCGGTCAGAGTGACCGAGCTACACGACGGTAGCAGGTAGAGCACATTAAAAATTTAGCGTGGCCCTGTATGGCTGCAACAAAACATTGACCGAGCTACACAACAGTAGCAGGTAGAGCACATTAAAAATTTAGCGTGGCCCTGTATGTGGACATTGAGGGCTTGTGCATGTAGGTGGGCTGAACTTTTTTTCTGCTTGCGCTCCAACGTCTGCTGTAATGACAGCTGAACGTTGCGCAGGGACACATTGGTGGACAGTGTGGAGGATCATGGAGGCGAAGGGGTGGTTTTACGACGGGAGGCGCTCGTGCCGGGATCCTGGGCTGGGGGTTGACTTGCAGAGGCAGCGAGTGACACAGGGGAAGGAGCAGTGGTGGGACGCGCAGGAGGGGAACGGACGGCCTTGGTTCCATAGTGTTCAGCACTCGTATACCTGCGCATGCTGGTGGTGGTTAGGCTGGTAGTGGTGGAACCCCCACTTAAAAATTTGGCATCAACTGGTACGGCTGTCAACATTGAGCTCGAACTAGTGGGGCATGTGTGGTATCGATTCTTCTCAGTTTAAAATCGTATACGTCCACTATCTTGGGACCATATATTTCATGGATTTTTCGAACACTGAAAAGGAAAAATAGCTTGCTCTGGCCAGGGGAGTGTCTTTTCTACTGCAGCTAAGGGGACGTGTCCATGCTCTGCCTATCACAGGTCAGGAGCCAATTAAAAGAGGAACCAAAAAAAATCTGTATAATATCTAATACGTCCCCTATCCGGGTAAATTGTTTGGAGAGAGGGCCTGTAGGTGGGGGGCAGGCTGGGGGAAGGAGGTTGAGCTGAAAGAGCCAGAGGAGTGCCCCCTTGGCTAGCATGTGTGGTGGTGACAACAGCCGGATGGAGTTCGAATGACGACGCAGGACCCCAACTTAAAAATTTAGCATCAACCGGTACGGTTGTCAACTCTGAAATTTGTCAAGTGGGGCATGTGTTGTATGCAGTCTTCTCAGTTTAATACCGTATACGGCACCTATCCGGAAAAATAGTTTGGAGAGAGAGAAAAAGACGCATTTTTAAAAGTGACGTTCAGTATGGATCAGTTAAAGAGAAAGAAAGGATTTTATGAAATGGATTTATATCACTGAGAGCAAAAGAACCTATTTTATTACGTGACGTGCAGTATAGATCACTTGGAGATAAAAAGGGGAATGTGCAGACTTGGGCTGCTATAGTGCAAAACACTATGGTGGTGACAACAGAATGAGCGAGTGACACTGCGGGAGCATAAACATTTTTCGTGGCCCTGTATGGCGGCGGTGACAACAGAGTGACTGAGTTAGTATGAGGTAGCTGGTGAAGCACCCAAAAATTGAGCCTGACACAGCATGGCGGTTACACCACCAATGACTTTGTCTGACTGAGAATGGCTGTGAGACTGTGAAATGGCTTTTGTTGAGCCTCCAAAAATTTTTTTCTTTTCGGAGAACATAAAGTCTACCCTCAGCCAAAAATTATTTTTTTTAAATGTCGGTATTGCGCCTCCTGAAAAATTGTTTTGGACTGTCTGTTTGACGCTCCTGAAACATTGTTTTACACTGTAGTTGACACTGCGGAAAAATTGTTTGGAGAGAGGGCCTGTAGGTGGCCCTCCAGAAAAATTGTTTAGAGAGAGGGCCTGTAGGTGGACCTCTGGAAAAATTGTTTAGAGAGAGGGCCTGTAGGTGGCCCTCCGGAAAAATTGTTTGGAGAGAGGGCCTGTAGGTACCCCTCTGGAAAAATTGTTTGGAGAGAGGGCCTGTAGGTGGACCTCCGGAAAAATTGTTTGGAGAGAGGGCCTGTAGGTGGACCTCCGGAAAAATTGTTTGGAGAGAGGGCCTGTAGGTGGACCTCCGTAAAAATTGTTTAGAGAGAAGGCCTGTAGGTGGACCTCCAGAAAAGTTATTTAGAGAGAGGGCCTGTAGGGTGTCCTCCTGAAAAATTGTGGTAAAAGAGTGCCAGTTGGACCTCTAAAAAATGGCGTTTCTTTGGTCAGCGTTAGGCAAAGACGACAAGGAGGAGGAGGAGGAGTAGAGAAGAGGAATCGGATACATAAGTAATGTAAATCTTTAGCTGCTTTCCCCCGGAGGAGATTTGAATTCCGGTGAAATCCAGGCTTTGTTCATTTTAATAAGCGTCAGCCTGTCAGCACTGTCAGTTGACAGGCGTGTACGCTTATCGGTGATGACCACCAGCTACACTGAATACCCGCTCTGACAGCACGCTAGCAGCAGGGCAGGCCAGCACCTCCAAGGCGTACAGCGCCAGTTCAGGCCACGTGTCCAGCTTTGAAACCCAGTAGTTGTATGGAGCAGAGTGATCGGTCCGGACGTTGGTATGGTCAGCTAGGTACTCCCTCACCATCTTTCTGTACAGCTCCCCCCTACTCTGCCTAGACTGGGGACAGGTGACAGTGTCTTGCTGGGGTGACATAAAAGTGGCAAAGGTCTTGGAGAGCTTTCCCCTGCCAGTGCTGGACAAGCTGCCTGCTCGCCTCCTCTGACCGCTACTTGGCCCACAGAACCACGCCCTCTGCTGCTAGCAGCTTCAGATGGGAAGGATTGTTTCAGCTTGTGCACCAGGGCCTGTTGATATTGATTCACTCTCATACACCTTTCCTCTACAGGGATGAGAGTGGAAAGGTTCTGCTTGTACCGTGGGTCCAGGAGAGTGAACACCCAGTAATCGGTGTTTGAAAAAATGCTTCTAACGCGAGGGTCACGGGATAGGCAGCCTAACATGAAGTCTGCCATGTGCGCCAGAGTCCCAACACGCAAGAATTCCCTCTCCTCACTGGCCTGACTCTCCATTTCCTCCTCCTCCTCCTCCTCCAAGTCCTCCTCTTCAGCCCATACACGCTCAAGAGTTAAGAAAGACTGAGCACTGGTACCCTCTTCTGTCTTGCCGACATTCTCCTCCTCTTCTTCCTCATCCTCATCCCCCTCCTCCGATACGGGCTGAGAAACAGACCAGAGGGTGCTCTGGCTATCAAGCGACATATCTTCCTCCACCGTCTCTTGTGACAAGCGCAAAGCATCCGACTTCATGCGGAGCAGTGAGTTTTTTAACAGGCAGCGGGATGGTGAGGCTGATAATGGCGGCATCGCTGCTGACCATCTGCGTTGACTCCTCAAAGTTGTTCAACACCTGGCAGATATCAGACATCCACGTCCACTCCTCATTGTAGACTTGAGGAATCTGAGTGACCTGACTACCAGTTCTGGTGGAAGTTGACATCTGGCAGTCTACAATCGCTCTGCGCTGCTGGTAAACTCTGGATAACATGTTTAATGTCGAATTCCTTCTTGTGGGCACGTCGCACAACAGTCGGTGAGCAGGCAGTTGTAGGCGGCGCTGTGCTGCCCTGAGAGTGGCAGCATCTGTGGTCGACTTGCGGAAATGCACACAGATGCGGCGCACCTTGGTGAGCAAATCAGACAGATTGGGGTATGTCTTGAGGAACCGCTGAAATATGAGATTGAACACGTGGGCCAGGCATGGCACATGTGCCATTCTGCTGAGTTGCAGAGCCGCCACCAGGTTACGCCCGTTGTCACACACAACCATGCCTGGCTTGAGGTTCAGCGGTGCCAGCCACAGATCGGTCTGCGCCGTGATGCCCTGTAACAGCTCTTGGGCGGTATGCCTTTTGTCACCTAAGCTCAGCAGTTTAAGCACCTACCTGCTGGCGCTTACCTACGGCACTGCTGCTGCGCCTAGAGCTACCGACTGAAGGCGCCATTCCCACGGATGATAATTCGGAGGAGGAGGAGGAGGGGTCGGAGGAGGAGGCATAGTACGTCTGAGAGACTGTGACCGAGGTAGGCCCCTCGGTGTGGGCAGTACATGAGCGGCCCCAGGGTCA